>JAWPHD010006038.1:0-151628 GCA_037043455.1 Cyrtodaria siliqua
GACGTTGTGGTGTCTTTGTTGAGCGTCTGTAACCATATTTGTGACGTTGAGAGTGAGTTTGTGAGCCTCTGTAACCATATTGACGCTTGAGTGTGAGTTGTGGGTTTGTTGAGGCCTCTGTAACCATATTTGACTGTTGAGTGTGAGTTATGGGTTTGGTGAGCCTCTGTAACCATATTTGATGTTGCGTGTGAGTTGTGGGTTTGGTGAGCCTCTGTAACCATATTTGATGTTGAGTGTGAGTTGTGGGTTTGGTGAGCCTCTGTTACCATATTTGATGTTTTGTGTGAGTTGTGGGTTTGGTGAGCCTCTGTAACCATATTGATGTTGAGAGTGAGTTTGTGAGCCTCTGTAACCATATTTTACGTTGAGTGTAAGTTGTGGGTTTGGTGAGCCCTCTGTAACCATATTTGATGTTGAGTGTGAGTTGTGGGTTTGGTGAGCCTCTGTTACCATATTTGATGTTGAGTGTGAGTTGTGGGTTTGGTGAGCTCTGTAACCATATTTGATGTTGAGAGTGAGTTTGTGAGCCTCTGTAACCATATTTGACGTTGAGTGTGAGTTGTGGGTTTGGTGAGCCTCTGTAACCATATCTTGAGTATGTTTTAATGAAATAGACCTTATGCACCATTTATTTATCTTTTCCAGGGTGCAGACATCTCCCATGTGTTCTGTACACAAGACTCAGCCCCTGTGACTCAAGTCCTACAGCCCAGAGTTGATAGTTTCATCCAATACTGTAAGCTCTCATATTGTAGTTCATCCAATACTGTAAGCTCTCATATTGTACTTCATCCAATACTGTAAGCTATAATCTCATCCAATACTGAAAGCTCTAATATCACCCATACTGTAAGCTTTAATATCATCCAATAATGTAAGCTCTAATATCATCCAATACTGTAAGCTCTAATATAGAGTTCATCCAATACTGTAAGCTCTAATATATAGTTCATTCAAAACTGTTTGCTTCTAATATAGATAGTTCATCCAGTACTATAAGCTGTAATATAGATAGTTCATCCATTACTGTATGCTCTAATATATAGTTCACCCAATACTGTAACCTCTAATATATAGTTCATCCTATACTGTAAGCTCTAATATTGATATGTCATCCAGTACTGTCGGCTATAATATATAGTTCATCCAATACTGTAAGCTCTAATATTGATAGGTCATCCAATAATGTAAGCTATAATAGATAGTTCATCCAATACTGTAAGCTCTAATATATAGTTCATCCAGTACTGTAAGCTCTAATAGATAGTTCCTCCAATACTGTAAGCTCTAATATATAGTTCAATCCAATACTGTAGGCTCTAATATTGATAGGTCATCGCAATACTGCAAGCTCTTATAGATAGTTCATCCAATACTGTAAGCTCTAATATATAGTTCATCAATACTGTAAGCTCTAATAAATTGTTCATCCAAAACTGTAAGCTCTAATATATAGTTCATCCAATACTGTAAGCTCTAATAGATGGTTCGTCTGATACTGTAAGCTCTAATATAGATAGTTCATCCTAATGCTGTAAAGCTCTAATATTGATAGTTCACTCCAATACTGTAAGCTCTAATATTGATAGGTCATCCAATACTGCAAGCTCTAATATATAGTCCATACAATACTGTAAGCTCTAATATATAGTTCATCCAATACTGTAAGCTCTAGTATAGTTCATTAATACGGGCAGCTGTAGTATATTAAGGTCGTCCCATATGGTAAGCTCTAAATATATAGGTCATCCAATACTGTAAACTCTAAATTATATAGGTTCATCCAATACTGTAAGCTCTAATATAGATAGTTCATCCAATACTGTAAGCTCTAGTATAGTTCATTAATACGGCAGCTCTAGTATATTAAGGTCGTCTCCATATGGTAAGCTCTAATATATAGGTTTTTCCAATACTGTAAACTCTAAATTATATAGTTCATCCAATACTGTAAGCTCTAATATAGATAGTTCATCCAATACTGTATCCCCATGTGGTTGTTGGGGTAGAATACAACCACTGCAAATCCCGCTAGAGGCAGATGGGTAGGACCCCCCTACATGTTCATTTTGTCATTTTTAGCTCTACTGTTTTGTAGCGACTACTCCTCTGAAACTACAGAATGGATTTTCATGAAACTTTACAGAAATGTTACCCATGAAGTCTAGTTGATCCTAGCAAACATTCATGTTGATGTGAAATCCAAGATGGCCACCAAATCTAAAAATAGATTTTTAGCTCTACTGATCAGAGATCAGCAGAGCTTATGCCGTGGTGCGGCGTCCGTCGTCCGTCTGTCCGTCTGTCCGTAAACTTTTATTTGTAGCGAGAACTCCTCTGAAACTACTGGATGGATATTCATGAAACTTTACAGAAATGTTGCCCATAAAGTCTAGTTGATCCTAGCAAAAATTCATGTTGATGTGAAATCCAAGATGGCCGCCAAAGCTAAAAATAGAGTTTAAAATACAAGTTTGTAGCGACTACTTCTTGAAAACTATAAGTGATATTGATATGGGACTTTTTCTAAAATGATCAGCACGACATGATGTTGATCCTTGTCAAAAATCGTTTTGATTCAACGTTAAACATGGCTGCCAGCGGCCATCTTTGTTTACATAGAATTATATAGTAAAAACTTGTAGCGACTACTCCTCTGAAACTACTTGGCGGATTGTCATGAAACTTTACAGGATTGTTGCTCTTGATGTCTTATTGATCCTAGCAAAATTTCAGATCTGCCAGAAATTCAAGATGGCCGTCACAGCTAAAAATAGATTTTTAAAAAATAAGTTTGTAGCGACTACTTCTTGAAAACTATAAGTGATATTGATATGGGACTATTTCTAAAATGATCAGCATGACATGATGTTGATCCTTGTGGAAAATTATTTTGATTCGACGTTAAACATGGCTGCCAGTGGCCATCTTTGGTTACATAGAGTTATATAGTAAAAACTTGTAGCGACTACTCCTCTTAAACTACTTGACGGATGTTCATGAAACTTCACAGGTATGTTGCTCTTGATGTCTAGTTGATCCTAGAAAAAATTCAGGTCGGCCGGAAATTCAAGATGGCCGTCACAGCTAAAAATAGATTTAAAATAAATAAGTTTGTAGCGACTACTTCTTCAAAACTATAAGAGATATTGATATGGGACTTATTCTAAAATTATCAGTATGACATGATGTCGGTCCTTGTCGAAAGTCGTTTTGATTTGACGTTAAACATGGCTGCCAGCAGCCATCTTTGTTTACATAGAGTTATATAATGAAAACTTGTAGCGACTACTCCTCTGAAACTACCTGATGGATTTTCATGAAACTTCACAGGAATGTTGCTCTTAATGTCTAATTGATCCTAGCAAAATTTCAGGTCGGCCGAAAATTCAAGATGGCCGCCACGGTTAAAAATAGATTTTCAAAAAACAAGTCTTTAGCGACTACTTCCTGAAATCAAAATCAATCAGTAGAGCTTCAAGGTCATTGATCTCTTGTTAAAAAAAAGTTTGTAGCGACTACTTCTTGAAAACTCTAAGTGATATTGATATGGGACTTTTTCTAAAATGATCAGCATGACATGATGTTGGTCCTTGTCGAAAATCGTTTTAAATCAACGTTAAACATGGCTGCCAGTGGCCATCTTTGTTTACATAGAGTTATTTAGTAAAAACTTGTAGCGACTTCTCCTTTGAAACTATTTGACGGATTTCCATGAAACTTAACAGGATTGTTGCTCTTGATGTCTAAAGGATCCTAGCAACATTTCAGGTTGGTCAGAAATTCAAGATGGCCACCACAGCTAAAAATAGATTTTCAAAAAACAAGTTTGTAGCGAGTACTTCTTGAAAACTATAAGTGATATTGATATGGGACTTTTTCTAAAATGATCAGTATGGAATGATGTTGATCCTTGTCGAAAATTATTTGATGCGGCGTTAAACATGGCTGACAGTGGCCATCTTTGTTTACATAGAGTTATATAATGAAAACTTGTAGCGACTACTCCTCTGAAACTAATTAACGTATTTTCATGAAACTTCACAGGAATGTTGCTCTTGATGTCTAATTGATCCTAGCAAAGTTTGTAGCGACTACTTCTTGAAAAACTATAAGTGATATTGGTATGCGTCTTTTCCTAAAATGATCAGTATGACATGATGTTGATCGTTGTCAAAAATTATTTTGATTCGACGTTAAACATGGCTGCCAGCGGCCATCTTTGTTTACATAGAGTTATATAATGAAAACTTGTAACGACTCCTCTGAAACTACTTGACGGATTTTCATGAAACTTCACACGAATGTTGCTCTTGATGTCCAATTGATCCTAGCAAAACTTCAGGTTGGCCGGAAATTCAAGATGGCCACCACAGCTAAAAATAGATTTTCAAAAAAAAAGTTTGTAGCGACTAATTCTTGAAAACTATAAGTGATATTGATATGGGACTTTTTCTAAAATGATCAGCATGACATGATACTGGTCCTTGTAGAAAATCGTTTTGATTCGATGTTAAACATGGCTGTCAGCGGCCATCTTTGTTTACATAGAGTTATCTAGTAAAATTTCCTAGCGAATGTTCCTCTGTATCTACACAACGGATTTCATGAAACTTCACAGGAATGTTGCTCTTGATGTCTAATTGATCCTAGCATAATTTCAGGTTGGCCGGAAATTCAAGATGGCCACCATGGCTAAAAATAGGTTTTCAAAATAAAAGTTTGTAGCAACTACTTCTTCAAAACTATAAGTGATATTGATATGGGACTTTTTCTAAAATGATCAGTATGACATGATGTTGATTCTTGTCAAAAATTATATTGATTTGACGTTAAACATGGCCGCCAGCGGCCATCTTTGTTTACATAGAGTTATATAATGAAAACTTGTAGCGACTTCTCCTCTGTAACTACTTGACGGATTTTCATGAAACTTCACAGGAATGCTTATCTATCAAAAACCTATCAGTAGAGCTTCAAGGTCATTGACCTCTTGTTTTTTATCATGCTATTTCAAGGTTTCTTCATGACACCGCATATGCAAATGTGGAAACGTTGCTCCATCATAAAGGGAGTGTCTACAATAGGATTTGCAGCAACTCTGCAGTTTTGTAGGTTAGAAGGTTCTAGGCCCATTCTCCATATTTTATCCAGATGCAAATGGAGGATGAGCCTGTCATATTCATCCCTGTTTGGTGCCATATACCCTTTATTGTGTTGGTGAGCCATAAAACCCCAATTCAGTTCAATTCAATTCCAATACTGTAGTAAGCTTTACTATATAGTTCATCCAATACTGCAAGCTCTAATATATATTTCATCCAATACTGTAAGCTCTATTGTAGACAGTTCATCCAATACTGCAGGCTCTAATATTGATAGGTCATCCAATACTGTAAGCTCTAATATATATTTCATCCAATACTGTAAGCTCTATTATAGACAGTTCATCCAATACTGTAAGCTATACAATATATTTCATCCAGTACTGTAAGCTATAAAATATATTTCATCCAGTGCTGTAAGCTCTAATATCTAGTTCATCCAATACTGTAAGCTCTAGTATAGACAGTTCATCCAATACTGCAAGCTCTAATATATAGTTTGTCCAATACTGTAAGCTTTAATATATAGTTCATCCAATACTGTAAGTTCTAATATATAGTTCATCCAGTATTGTAGGCTCTAGTATATTAAGGTCATCCCATATGGTAAGCTCTAATATATAGTTTGTCCAATACTGTAAGCTCTAATATATAGTTCACCCGATACTGTAAGCTCTTATATATAGAACATCCAATACTGTAAGCTCTATATATAGTTCATCCAATACTGCACGCTCTAATATATATTTCATCCAATACTGTAAGCTCTATTATAGACAGTTCATCCAATACTGCAAGCTCTAATATATAGTTCATCCAATACTGTAAGCTCTAATATATAGTTCATCCAATACTGTAAGCTCTAATATATATTTCATCCAGTATTGTAAGCTCTAGTATATTAAGGTCATCCCATATGGTAAGCTCTAATATATAGTTCATCCGATACTGTAAGCTCTATTATAGACGGTTCATCCAATACTGCAAGCTCTAATATATAGTTCATCCAATACTGTAAGCTATAATATATAGTTCATCCAAAACTGTATGCTCTGATATAGGTATTCATCCAATGCTTTAAGCTCAAGCTCATTTTTGGTATTTTTCGCATGGCTGTTATTTCTTCATCCATTTTTGTCTCAAACGCGATAATGGGTAGGGACATATCAGTCACATTTACGGCGGCATTTTAAATCAACTATATCTCAACAACCGTTACTCAGATTTGTTTGAAACTTTGTCAGATGCTTTGTGGGGTCAAGGGACATCATGTAATGCCAAAATTACCAAAGTCATATTTTGCGTTAACCTTGCTTAGGTAACCTTGGTTAGGTAACTTAGCCTCAGTTAACTTTATGTGATTGTCACTCTTTATGTCTTTGATACTTGGTCATAATTATGTATTGTTGACATTGGTGGACATCGCTGAACGACAAAAAATACCAAGATCAAGGTCATGTTTTGCATTATTTACCCTAAACATCAGTTTGGTTAGGTAAGTTAACCTCAGTTTACTATTTTTAGTAGCATCTGAGCGATCCTAGTGTGGTGGGGTTGGGGGTGTGTGATGGTAAAAACAATATTTTTTGTACTGTTAAGCACATTAAAATGGGCAATATTTAGAAAAGAGATATTTCTTTTACCTTTTAAAAGCTAATATCAGATTAAATAAATATCTGTCGGACATCTTTTGACAATACTTATCCTATTCCGATCCAGACTACAGAACTGCAAACTTAACTTTTAAAAACAAATTGTTTCAGATAAACATATATGCAGTGTTCTTCGATGAGTCGTGACTTTTTTATTGGCTTTAGAAATAAGCTTTACCAGCCCTGACTGTTCACCTAATATCAACCCTGACAGGGACTAACATCAGTTGGATAAAGAGAATTTTAGATAATAATTATAATAAAGGACATTGGAAAGATATCACATGTATGTTTTTGAGCAGAGATCAGGCAAAATAGATCGTGGTTTTCAAGAATGGTTTGTCGAGAGATGCATATGCAACACGAATGCAAAGGAAAATAATATTGTTGTCGTCATCACCGGAGTTGCAGATTTTATTTTTTTTCTTCGGAGATTTGAGCCGGCCCAAACCTCATTTGAAACGGTCATTTTGGCCGGCGACCGGCTCTTATTGAAAACCCTGGTATATAATAAATAATTTTTGGTTTTGTGTATCTATGAATTGTGAGACTGTTTGACATCAGATAGAAAGGCTTGTCAAAAATATCTTATTTTTTTTACCCAAAATGACTTGAATTAAAGTAGCTATCCTGCCAACAACAGCCGCATTTTACAAGATATGTACACCGTTTCTAAACCTTCTGACAATGAGGTATGTAATATAACTTACATAGTCTAAGAATCCAAGCTCTATTGATACAATATAAAGGCTTTAACCAGTCAGGCCAAACCTCATAAATGGAGCGTTGAATTAAGGGTTACCAACTCATAATTCTTTCCACGCATATTCAGTCCTGGGTATTTTAAGAATCCATGAATAAATCTATAGTTTTAATCGGCACATGCATTGTAATATGACCTTAACTCATAATTCATTTCACGCATATTCAGTCCTGGGTATTTTAAGAATCCGTGAATAAATCTATACTTTTAATCGACACATGCATTATAATATTACCTTAACGCCTGGATAGAGTTTTGATAAATGGTTTTGTAGTGTCATTTTGCCGTTATTTGGCAGGTTTGTTTCTTTAAAATATTGTGCACATTATTTTTGATATCAAATTTGTTTATGCATACAGAGACAGTGATTCCGCGCCAGTGAAGGTGTCACAGTGGTTGCCACGGTTACACGCTGTAGTTGTGGGTCCGGGGATGGGACGTGACGACCACGTAATGGACAACGTGAAAAATATCATCGACCAGGTGAAGGAGCGCAGTTTACCACTCGTCATAGACGCTGTAAGTTGATTGGTTGTCTTAGCGGATAGTTGTGGTAGTCTGCATAAAATAAGACAAAGTCAGAGTATTAATCGTAGATTTGTTTAACCTACCTAGTATTACATATTAACTTTTTCCTTTTTTTTTAATTGTCATGATTGTTTTGAAAGACAAAATAAGTTTTCTACAGTCTAGGATAACACTTGTAATTATTTCCATAAATCTTCCGCTTAACTTCCTTCCTCCCTGAAATTTGCTCGTTCTTGTAATTCTGCCAAATCATTCCTCAATAATCCATTTTCCTTTCTGAAATTTGCTCGAGCTTGGTAAAATATTTCCGCTCATTTTGGTTTGCGTGAACTATAATTTTGTTTTACAAGATAAACTTTTCAATTTTTAGGATGGTATATTCTTGGTAACACAATCGCCGTCAATCATTGAAGGTTATGAACGAGCAATCCTTACACCAAACGTGGTAGAGTTTGAGAGACTTTATGAGAAAGTGGTAAGTATAAGCCAGTAACAGTCGTTCTAATACAACGATAATGTAACATGTTACTCCATTTTCTGAAATCTCAAATTTGCTATGGTCAAACACTTTATTGTCTGAAAAGAATGGGACATTGTAACAAAGGCATCATTGGGTGAGTAAAACAAAATGCTGGTACCCATGCAGAAATGCTGGAACCCATGCAGAAAAAACAAACGTGTAATGTATGGTTTTGTTTTATATTTCTGGGATTTGAATGAAAGAGCATTAACATTCAAAATAACCATTCTAAGATTTTGTTTATATTTCTGGCATTTAAATGAAAAAGCATTAGAATTAAGATAACCATGATAAGATTTTCAATCTGGGATGGTATTTGGTTGGTTTTACGGTCTGAGACTTTCATGGTTGGTTTTACGGCCTGAAATAACGTTTTATGACTCCAGTAAAACAAAAGTCTCAGACCGTAAAACCAACCACATACCGTCCCAGATAAAATATCTTAGCATGGTTATCTCTTAAAACATTGGTAGCATAGTTAACCAACCACATAACGTTCCAGATAAAATATCTTAGCATGGTTATGTCTTAATTAAAACTGGTAGCATAGTTAACCAATCACATACCGTCCCAGATAAAATATTTTAGCATGGTTATGTCTTAATTAAAAATGGTAGCATAATTAACCAACCACATACCATCCCAGATAAAATATCTTAGCATGGTTATGTCTTAATTAAAACTGGTAGCATAATTAACCAACCACATACCGTCCCAGATAAAATATCTTAGCATGGTTATGTCTTAATTAAAACTGGTAGCATAATTAACCAACCACATACCATCCCAGATAAAATATCTTAGTATGGTTATCATTGGTGGCATAGTTTTACAGACTCCGAGAAAGTTGTAAATATCTAAAGGATTTCTCTTGTCATGTAGTCTAATGCTTTTAGACTTTAAGGTGTTTAAATGTTTGTCTCTTGTAAGCAGAGAATCCATAAAAATTTTATTATTTTTTCAAAGTCAAGGCTTTTTTGAGCACATTTGATCTCAGTGGAAAAAACTGCTACGCAATAATGAATAATGATTTAAAGTTTTATGATTTATATATTTTTAAAAAAATGTATATTAATAATTTGTGTTTGAGTAAGGGAATCGCATGAGCATTGAAAACTGTTTATTTAGAGGTACTCCTAGTCTCTAGATGACTATAACTATTAAGTGACTCCAAAATGGAGTTTAACACCCCTGCACACAAAATGCACCAATATACAGATAACAAAGAACTGCAACTCTAGTTATGGTGTCGGCTGGGTTTTCAGCAGTTCTCTCCCTTAGATTAAAAAGATGATTCAACTCTTGACATTTTACTGAAAATGGAGCTAACATGGTTTAATGTAAATAAAAAGATGTTTTATTGCCTCTACAGTCGGTCATTAATTTCCATTTATTTACATTGCCCCAAATTTTACTTCTGAATCTGGAAAATACTCCCATCCAAGATCATATGGAGGTGCAGGTCAGGGTAACATATGAAAGATATGAAAGTTAAGGTTAAAACGATATAAGCACTTTCTGTGTCTGAATAGGGGTGGAGGGAGCCTAGATTTGAACATGTCAAGGCTAGAGCTCTCTTTGTGATTGAGTGGTATATTTACTTAAAGCTAACCCGCCAAATAACGGCAAACTAACGCTAACCCGCCAAATAACGGCAAACTAACGCTAACCCGCCAAATAACGGCAAACTAACGCTACAAAACCGTTTATCAAAACTGTCAAGGTGTCAGGTCATATAATAATGTATATTTCTGGTTAAAAGTAAAGGTTTATTCACAGGTTCTTAAAATACCCTTGACTGAATATGCATAAAATGAATTATGAGTTGGTAACTCTTTATTCGATGCTCCAGTTCTGGGGTTTGACCTGACTGGTTAAAGCCGTTTATATTGTGTCTATAGAGTTTGGATTCTCAAAATATGTAAGTTGTATATATACCTCGTCATCAGTAGCTTTAGAATTAGTGTACATCTGTTGTAAAATTTGACTGTTGATGGCGGATAAGGACTTTAATATATATAGTAAATGAAATAGAGTACACTACTTTATTGATTAAGACTTAAGGGTGCCCACTGCTGAGGTTTTGGATTTTTGCACTTCCGAAAATATACATTTGTTATATTTCAAAAATTATAATAAAACTGGAAAAAATAATTATACAGTAACAAACTTATGCCCAATAGGGATATTTTAGTGCAAAAAAAAAAAAAAAAAAAAAAAAAAAAAAGATTTTTTTTTTGACCTCACATGTGCCCAAAATTGACAATTTTTAACATAAGCCAAAATGGGGGGTAGGGGTACAAAAGATGGTATTTCTCAAAAACCATTTAAGATATTCACTTAATTTAAACTTTATTACAAAGACATGTGTTAGCATATACAGAGACAGGAATAAAAAGTATTTTCCTATTATGTGTTACAGACCTATGCCGTTATATGTCAGAGCTCGTCGAAATCTAAAAAAGCACATTTTTTTCTAAGTTTTTATTGAATATCTTTCTTATATGCACACCAACCCCCAATTTTTATTTTTTCATTCTGATACTCAGGTCTTGTATATATTGTAGACAAAATATCTCAAAAAGTTATCTGTTCCTTTATCATGAACAATTTATGGATCACAAATTTAAAAATGCAATTTATAGTAAACTGGGTGGGGTAATGACAAGGGATGTACTAATTTTTCAGATGTTGATAAAAATACCCCAACCCTTAATTTTTCGTCCTTAAGTATGATCTATTACATTAAAAAAGACGGAAAATCGATACCTGTTCTGCAAACCACACTACACACATGTAAGTTGCCATACACAATTTGCAGCTGATTCAGAATTTAAAACCGCACTGTGAGAGTGTATTACTAAAGATTAATTTTGCGAAAAAGTTAAATCACCGACCCATCATTATTTTTCCAGAAACTAACTAGTAATATGTTAGTCTTCATTAAAAACAGGGAAATTAAAAATTCTTACTGTTCCGATATTCACCAGAGGGCACCCTTAAACTAAAAAGTTTTTTCCTTAATGTTCATCAATGAATTAACGCTGAAGGAAACAATATATGTTCAAATCCTGCTGCTTGGAAAGAAAAGGATTTGAAAAGTTGTCTTTCAACAGAACTAAGTTCTGATTTGTTCTTGTTCTAAATAGAGTAAAGATAGTGTTGTTGTTGTTTTTCTTCAAGTTTTAATTGGATTCAATTCAGATATGTCCGCTCTATGTCTGTAGAGAGAAACTGTTGAAAAGAAAAGCACGTTTTAATGGCAAAAGAAAAACGAAAAAATGAACTTCCTGAACGAGATTAGCTTAGCTGAAGTCTGGAATTAATTCTTTACATCTGTTTTATTTGATTGAGAAATAAAAGCTTAGAGTTGATCATTTAATAAATCACCTTCCCCACCATTTGCCAAACTGGTTCTCATTATGGCACCAGATGCAGTGTTTTTAGTTTACATCAGGAAACTTGGTCTCGAGAATCCACATCTGGATCTATAACTGCTTTCATTTGCTGTTTATTCATCATGGTCATGAAAATGTTGTTTCTTGTATAATGTTGTACTGGCTTCAGTCCTGTTTAAGGGACACACACATCAATCTGGATTTTTTAAAGACTCACAGCTTCCCATTAGTTTTTCTACATACCGTATTGTTTCTAATTAGTGCTTCCCCTCTAATTAGCCCCCTCGCCCCGCCCTTAACTTTAAAAAAAAACAATCTTACCTTGAGGTGTAAATGTGGTTAATATCCAAGAAAAGTGGCTAAAATCCAAGAAACAGTATACACACACTTATGAATTTAATTCCATACTTCAGTAACACAACATTTTTTAGCATTTAATATATAAGGAAATTAAAATATGTACTGGCTTACGAAAAGCATTCTAATAAGCGCCCGCCCCTTTCAGAAAATGTCACGCCCCCAGGGGCGCTAATTAGAAACAATATGGTACCTTCCATTTGTTCAGTCATTAATATTAATTAAAAAAATAGTATCAATCAATTTGTTTTTACAGTATATTTTAGCCTATGCTAGAATAAGAATAAACACAAACTCAAAATTTTATTTAAATATATGCAAGCAATTTTAAAGTCAAAATGATACAAGATAAATAAATCGAGATGCTAATTAAATACTTCAAGATTTCAATGTGTCCCTTTAAAAACTCAATAGAGCTTGTTTGGACATGTTTGTAAACCATCTCGTAAATACGTATGACTTTACTTATGATCGGCTTCAATTAATAGATCAATTATTATATTCAGCTTTTTAAAAATTATACTTTAATATTAAGGAAACTAACCCGCCAAATAACGGCAATATTAAACTTCAAAACCGTTTGACAAAACTCTAACCATGTATTCAGGTCAGCTACTAATGTATAAGTGCCAATTAAAAGCATAGGATTTTTCATGGGTTCTTAAAATACCCATGATGGAATTTGAATTAATGAATTATGAGATTGTAACTCTTAATTTGACGCTCCAGCTCTGGGGTTTGGCCTGGCTGGTTAAAGCAGGTTATATTGTGTCTATAGATTCTCAAAATATGTAGTTATATATATATACCTCGGCTCAGTTGGTTTAGATGTGTTGTAAAATTTGTATGTTGACGGGGTTGCTATTTTAAAGTTTGAATGGTTCTTTTGTTTCAAGTTTTTACAGTCCTAATATATTTTTTTAATGAAATAATATGGGAATTCCTTGAAATAATATGGGTATTCCTTGAAATAATATGAAATAATATGGGAATTCCTGAAATAATATGGGAATTCCTTGAAATAATATGAAATAATATGGGAATTTCTTGAAATAATATGGGAATTCCTTGAAATAATATGAAATAATATGGGAATTCCTTGAAATAATATGGGAATTCCTTGAAATAATATGGGAATTCCTTGAAATAATATGAAATAATATGAAATAATATGGGAATTCCTTGAAATAATATGGGAATTCCTTGAAATAATATGAAATAATATGGGAATTTCTTGAAATAATATGGTAATTCCTTGAAATAATATGAAATAATATGGGAATTCCTTGAAATAATATGGGAATTCCTTGAAATAATATGGGAATGCCTTGAAATAATATGAAATGATATGGGAATTCCTTGAAATAATATGGGAATTCCTTGAAATAAAATTATAAAAATGTCAAGAGAAGATTTTAATAATTTTTTTTATCAAAAAAGTCAAGTTTGAGGTTAAAGGGACACACGGCAATCTTAAAGTTCTCATCAAACCTTAAAATTAGCATCGCGATTTATTAATTGCCTTGGCTATTCTACCATTTGTTTAACCCTTAACTCGCTAAGCATGACTATAATAGCCTTTGCATCCATTATAAACCCAGATCAGCCTGTGAGTAACTCGCAGGTTAACGGTTAAGTATATTATTGGTGCAATTTTATCAACAGCCAGTAATATGCAAGTAAAATTTGCTCTGAACTACTCTAATAATTAATGACTACAAAAATACAAGTTGTGTAGAAAAACTAACGGGACACACGAGTTTTAAATAAATCAAGATTGCCGTGAGTTCCTTTAAAACTTAATGGCACTTACACTGCACGTATATAAGTATAATTCATGGGTGCTAAGCTTTTATTGTTTGTTTGTATGGTGTTTTACATAATTTTCAACACATGTAAGGTTATATATGTCGGTCGATTTTTTGTGGTGGAGGCAGACCACCCACTTTTCTTGGGTAGAACCAGTACTTTACACCTCCCACCATCCATAAGAATCAACACTCTGTAATTTTATAAACGCATACCGGTATTAAATTGATGTAACACTAATAAATTGTCACCCATCAAAATACTCGTTCCTTAAGAAGTCAGTTTATAGTTGGATTATTTACTGCTGAAATATTATAATTAGAGCTCCTCCATGGTCGAAGGGTTAACGGTGTTGCTTTGTAAACCTTTTTGTCTCTCACCGCTGCGGGTTCCAATTCCACTGGGAGCTCAACTTGTATGTGGGATGTATACAATACTGGTTATACCCAGGGAAAATGGGGTTGTCTGCCTCTATGACAAAAAGAAATTGACCGTCATATAATTATGGCCTAAAAAAAGTGTTAAAAATGACGTAAAACACCATTCAAACAAACAAATCACAGCTGAAATATTATTTTCAGAGTTCTGTAAAGTTGTGGTCAGTTTAGCGAGTGTTCCTTGAATACAGGTGGTTGAGAGAGTAGACTCGACCTATATGTTACTTTACTGGGTTATTTTGAAAAACAACATGCTTGATATTCAAGTGTTTATTGTCATTAGTGTACGACACAAGCTTCTAAAAAAAAAATAATTATGGAAATAAATAATACTCAGAAGCAGTGCTAAAAAGCGCATCCGTGGCCGGGATAGTAAAGACGCTGCATCTAAAACTGTCTTGCCTCTCACCGCTGCGGGTTATAATCCCACTGGGAGCTCAACAAGTCAAGTGAGAAAGTGTCGATTCTTACGGATGACGGGAGGTATACAGTACTGGTTCTACCCAGAAAAAATTGGGTGATCTGCCTCTACCACAAAAATCGACTGTCATATATGACCTAAAACGTGCTAAAAATGACATAAAACACAGTTAAAATAATGTGACCTCTTTATGTAATAACTACCACTGCCACTGTGCCGTTACATGCTATAGAAAATCTTGAAAACATTCAAACATTTAAAAACTCGAAATCAAATTTGTCATGCGAGTTCAGATTTCATCTAATTTTATGGTTTGCTATTTAAAAACATATAGTTTATAAATTAAACCGGTATAGTGTCTATAAGTGCAAGTTTGTCACATCATGACACTAAATGAATTAAAAGACTTCATTGGTCGTACGTAACGTTACAATCATGTGACATCATTGTGATGTATTTTAACAAAAAAATGGCAGGTTTCCTTGGCCTGATGTCTGGCATGGCCAAGTGGACTGGGTTATAGTTTCACGCGTGCCACCGAGTTTTGTCGGTTTGTTTTTGGGCAAAACACTTTACCTTAGCGTCGTCCGTCAGATGGGGATGTAAACCAGGTGTTCCCGTGTATCGAAGTCTATCATCCGAGCATGTTAGAGAACCATAGAGTCTATTTGTTAGTAAGAGTAGGTCAGGGTTCCCGGATTGCTATGTATCATTTCTCTATTTCTGCGGCGGCTCTAATTGTAACCTAAACTATTTGAGCTTAAACAACTTTCAGTTGGCCTGATGTCTTATTTTAAAGAATCTTTCATGGATATCTGGTAAAGATCGGGAATTCCATGATGAGGTACAATCGTCGCCAATAATTAAGAGATAACCATGCTAAGATGTTCAATCTGGGACGGTATGTGAGTGGTTTTACGGTCTGAAATTTCATTTCGGTAATGGCATTTTGTTGATGTCATCCAATGACGTCGCTTGTTACAACGTTATGTGACATTGCATACATTTCAGATGGTAAATCGGGCATTTTACGGTCGCAAATTTGAGACGTTAGCCAATGGAGTTACGAGTTACATTATAGTTGCATTAAATTATATTTTGCATGTTTTTTGCACAATGACATCATGCACCATTTGATGTCATTGATGCCCATGACTTATCTCCGCCCATATGTAAGATCAGACTTTCCATCACCCATGTTAAACGCAGATAACCTTATCCGGAATGCAAAACTGTACAATGAATGGGGAACCAAGATTAAGACAGATATACAGATACAGCATTATGGCATATCCTGAAAAATGTTTGATGGGGAGTATGAACTATGGGAGATTAAATTCATGCTGAGATTAATAGACTATAATTGTCAAGTTTAGTTGTTGATCTGATAACTCCATCATAATGGGTTCAACCTGTGAACAAATGTTCAGGTAATTTTTGAAATGGTTAATTCTGTGTCCCAAATATCTTAATTCTGTTATACTGTCGATGAATTAGATATGACCTTGACACCTGACAAGCTAAATCAGATCATTTTAAACATCAGCAAATTTGGCAGGCTTTTCATACTGTGCTCCAAATTGTGCTCCCCAATTATCAAATTATCATCATTTTATTTTTTCAAATCTATTTCACTTCGAAAATTGATTTCAAATTGGGTCACTTGAAGATTAGAGATATAAAAAGCGAGATTCGTAATTGAAATTTCAAATCAAAATAATCTTGATGGTTTGATTGATAATTCTATCGGAGTGAGAAGTTCCAATAAATGTAACAAGATTTATTTGTCCGGTTAAACGCGCCACGTTGATTACAGCACATTTACCAAACATTCATTGTGACTTTTTCTTCTCTGTGGCAGTATTGTATTAGAATATATATTAGTGAAATCTTGCATACAGTCAGTATTCATCACTGTACAGATAGTTTGGACAAAATAAACATTAAACCAGCTAGTATGACTTTTTAAAATAGAGATTCCTGCTACCAGCCTATCCGACGTATTGTCTGTCATTCTACAAGGAAATCTTATTGTCTGTCATGTTGACAATAAAATCTTATTGTTTGTCATGTTACCAAGGAGATATTTTGTGTGAAATCTTTATCAAGGTAAAATTACTGTCTGTCATGTTACCAAGGAGATATTGCCCTCTATCACATTACCAAGGAGAACCTGTTGTCTGTCATGTTACCAAGGAGAACTTATTGTCTGTCATGTTACCAAGTAGAACTTGTCCTCTGCCATCTTACCAAGGATAACTTATTGTCTGTCATGTTACCAAGGAGAACTTATTGTCTGTCATGTTACCAAGGAGATATATTTGTCTGTCATGTTTCCAATGAAATCTTATTGTCTGTCATATTACCAAGGAGAACTTATTGTCTGTCATCCATGTTACGAAGGAGATATGTTGTCTGAAATGTTACCAAGGATAACTTATTGTCTGTCATGTTACAGAGGAGAATTTATTGTTTGCCATGTTACCAAAGAGATATGTTGTCTGAAATAACTCCAAGAAGAACTTCCAAAGTACCACGTTACCAAGGGTTACCTATGTGAGACAAAAAGAAGAAAAAGAGTAAATATAGCTTGATACTATTTATGTTTCAGATGGGAGATCAACCATTGCAGTCGGAGCCCGTGGGTAGTGTACGAACCTTGTGTGAAAAGTTGGGCAATGTCACCATTGTAAAGAAGGGAGAAAATGATATCATTTCGGACGGGAAGAATGGTAAGTACTGCTTGTTTGTTTGGCAGTTGTTTTATATTGGAAGAAGAACACATTTCAGTAAAGTCAACTTTTTTTGAAGAAAAATGAAATACATAGGGATCACTTTGTTTGTCATGTATCGTCCACATATTGTTACAAAAACTGAACACGGGGTAAAATGTTTTCATTCCTTTATATTTCTAAAATCAAACTTTCAATATATACACTTCATGACAATAGTCACGTGACCTCTCCTGTCCGGAGTAATTGTTATCCAGTCCAAACTTGGTCAGATTGTATATAGGTAGAATGTCTTGGCTAAGTTTGATAATTGGCCCCATCACCTCAGTAATTCCAGAGTTAAGCCCCTTAGAATAATAAAAACTCACAAATGAATGAATGAATGAATGAATGAATGAATGAATGAATGTCTTTATTTATAGAGGGTGACCCAATTAGCCAACACTAATCTCCCTTGGGGCCCTCTGCAAAGTCATACATATACATGTACAATGTAAAACATATATAACAAAACAGTGATATTTCCTTTACAATATTGCGCATACATACATGCAAATACACACACATGCACACACATTTACAACTATGCACACATCATTCTTAATATATATATACATAATTATATACATGGTTTGAGGTGGTGGTGTGCATAATAAAGTACCACACAGTACACAAGATGTCAATAATTATCTAAAACTGCCAAACATAATAATACTTTTACAATAATTACATTATGATTGTGTTTTCAGCCATTTAACGCAGTTAGATGTAAAGCTTTTTAAAGAAGTACATTCTCTAATATATGAAGGAATGCTATTCCACACAATTGTTACTCCCTTTAAATAGTTCTTTGTTTGGTCTTGGCGTTATATAATTTAATTCGTAAGCAGATCGTAGATTTCTCTGCGAGATAACAGTAGGATGAAACATATCACAAATATATGACGGGACTGCATGTTTTGATACTCTATACATAAATTTTGCCTTTTGGAGAAATATCCTTTGCTCGATATGATATTAAGGGAATTAATGATAACTAGTGCTTCATTTAGTGTGGTATATTGGTCGCCTAAAATAGTATGACATGCTCTTCTCTGCAAACATAATAACAGTTGTATGTTAGCTTTCTTTGTATTTCCCCATATTATATTACAGTAATCTAGATGAGGTTGAACATATGCCTTATAAAATATTATCCTTGTAACTTGGGTAATTGTTATCCAGTGTTCTGCAGACAGTCAATTTGTATATGAGCACATTAGTTCCCATTCCCAGTAGCATCAGCATTATTATCATCATCATCTGTAGCGAAAAACAACATTATTTAACATGAGTAACACATACATGTGATACTTTCAGGACCTCAATCTGGGAGTTTAGTGATTTTTTTAAGGGAGATTCATGCAAAAATCTGGGAGATTTTTTCGCGGGCTATTTTTAGCGCACGAGCAGTATTTTATACCCAAATTTCATAAACGAATACCTAAAAATACACTTTTAAACAAGTTTATTCATTGATGTCAGGGGAGATAACATGAATGAATAAAAAAAGTTTTTAAACAATATTTTATTTAATAACCAATGATAAACATGTTCACTGTTCATTTCGCTCTTATTTGGTTATGCTCAATATTCTGCTTTAATACTTACAGACAGTGTCCCTTTAAAGTTTGTTGTTATATTTTCGTACTTACAAAACATAAAAATATTGAGAAAGTAAGAGTATAATAAAAAAAAAAAAATTAAAAAAAATAATTTTTTTTACTTTTTTTTTTCCCCACCCACTCCACCAAATATTGGCCGCGATGTTTCAAAAACGGCCGAGCAAAAGACGGCTGCACGGTTGGCTGCCTAATAATCTCCCCTCTGGAAAATAACCGATAGTATGAATCAAATTGAGTCTGATGTAGCCTACAATAGTACGAATCTAATCGAGTACGAAGTACGAAATTTCGTAGGAGTTGTCGTTATTGAATTCATTCTATTTTTAGAAGCAACAACACCTTGACAAATCTGCTTACCAGCGAGTATTGATTCGAGAAAAAAATGTGTTTTTTAACTTGAAAAACACCCCATCTTGATTAAAAATGTTTGAGAACCCATCTTGATTTATTTATTTTAGATATCTACCCCCATTCACCACAACTCAATTGTTTTTGTGTGAGATTTCTACTTTCGTTTTCGCTATCCGATAATTACTGCATCTCCCTTAACAAACATTCATTTTCCACTTGACGCCGGCAATTTGTTTCAAGTCGTATCTAACCTGTTTAATTACAGACATCATTAAAGACTTCATAAGTGTGCTGCTAATCCTTTGGTCAGATCAATTAAGCCAATAAACTGTTTGCAAATAAGTTTCACCCACTTTCCCCCAGGCTATTGATCCAGGTCAAATCCAGGTGAAATAGATCGATGATTTTCGAAAAATCGATTTTAGCAATTTTACGGGAGTTTTTCACACAATTCCGTGGGGCCGGGAGGAGGGTTAGAATTCCGTGAGATTTCATCTCACGCCGTGAGGTATCACATGTATGGTAACACGGCATGAAGCCTGTCATAAATTTGTTTTCAATTTATGGTAACCAGTTTTATAGCCTCAATAGAAACATAACGATAATGTTGTTTTATATTCATAAATAGCTGTGGCATGAGCAAACACTTGACTGATTATGTCTGGTGATATATTGCCCATTTCTCTTTTCCAAAATATCCAAAGCCATCTTGAATCTGGATTGTTTATATTACAAAATTTATGCTTCTATAATGGGGTTCAATCTTGGGTTAGGTGTATACACTCAGCCAGAATACAACAGAACCACATAGGTCATCCAAGCAAGATATAAGTCTGTCTCTTATATTTGTTAGATCTCATAAATTTGTCTTTTTGATAACCAAAGTACTGATGGAACAAATCTTTTAAAGGTGGATGACTCTATATCATTACCAAAAACATTTATTTGTTCTTGAACATTTATATGGATTACATTAGATTTAAACATACGAGTTGTAGGTCGTCCGTCCGTCATTAAGTTTTGTCTCATTAAGACGATAGGGCCTTCATTTTTCATCCGATCTTTACCAATTAAGTGATTTCATACTGGCCCAATCATTGGTCCAAGGACTGTCATATTGGCCCATGGCTGCAGGCTAATATGACAGTCTGAGGACCAATAAGCCCGGCAATATGAAATAAATTTAATTATTGACAACGTTTTTTTAATTGACTTCCATTACAGTATATGTGATAAGCTCATTTCAAGTTCCTTCATATTGACCTTGTTTTTTTCATATTAATCAACTTCCGGTTGGTATTGGGTCAGTTTTAGTGTGTAGAGTTTTTAGTAAATCACGACTACTGTAATATAGTTTAGTTAATAATGCCTTAATACAGACCAGGTATTTTATAGATAGGCATATACTATAGATAGGCATATACTATAGATAGGCATATACTATAGATAGGCATATCATATGCTCCGCTGCTCATGTTGTAATCTCTCATCAGCCCTCCTGTATAGACCAATAGTAAAACTCCCTTTTCAAGCCGAATCTCCCTGTTTTTGATTGAAGTTCCCATCCCACTGGGCGCTCAACTTGCCAAGTATGAAAGTGTCGATTCTAGTATACTGTACTGGTTCTACCCAGGAAAAAGTGGGTGGTCTGCCTCCACCATGAAAAAATTGACCGTCATGTATAGCCTAAAATGTGCTGAAAAGTATGTTATGCAAAACACCGTTCAACTAACCTACTCAATTGTTGAGACCAAATCTGCCTTTTTGACCTGGGTATGGACTAATCCTCCTTTAAACTACCATAACCCTTAAACATAGTTGCCCATATCTGTTGAGATGAGGAGTGTTGACCAAACTGCTTCATGTCAGCTTTCCCTGCACTCACATAACCCTTACACATAGTTCCCCAGATCTACTGAGATGAGGAGTGTTGACCAAACTGCTTCATGTCAGCTTTCCCTACACTCACCCCTCCTTAACATCTCTCATAAATTTGTCAAGACACCAATTATTTGATGATAAAATTTGATTAATTTTTGATAGCCATGATATTGGTGTATGTTCACAGATTAAAATGCAGTGTACTGCACAAGTTGGGCATTATTTAATTAGAATTGAATGGTTACAAAATAAACACTAATCAGTAGGCACCTCCTGGCTGAAGCTGATGCAGTGGTTTATCACTCGTCTTTAAAAGGAGTTGGGTGCCATGTTTTATATCAAACTTTTCTTGCAGATTCTATAAAAGTTCTCCAGCCAAGTTTTGTTTCATGAACATGTTTATGTTTATTTAAATCAAAATCAATACACAACAATAGATATTTACAATTCACACATTGCAATATCTGTGAAAAGCGAGAATACGATTTTATTTGATGATGTAGAAAACTTGGAACAGGTAAATTAATCCACAGGTAAATGTATTTATCAATTATCTGGCAATAGTTGTACAGCTGTACAATTCAGATTTACCACATTTCCCCGTGCAGTAGTAAAAGTGGTATCTACGTCATGCAAATAATACTTACTTTTACATACAACTTAGTAGCGGTTTTAAATATATGTTTCTCTCCGGGACTTGTTCATATGACGTTTAAGAGTTAAATGTGTTAATTGATAATACTACAAAAAGGGTGGCCACTCATCTTTAATATTGTGGTAGATGTATTGTATGAGAAAGAAACAAAAAAGAGAAGAGAAATATGGAGGGGTGAACTCGAAATTGTTGTATCTGGTGCTTTATTTATGTATAATTACAATAGCTACACGAAGAGACAAAAATATTTTCAATCAGGTTATAGCCGTTAAAAGTTCAATTTATGTGTTGGCCAATTTATGTGTTGGTCAATTTATGTGTTGGTCAATTTATGTGTTGGCCAATTTATGTGTTGGTCAATTTATGTGTTGGCCAATTTATGTGTTGGTCAATTTATGTGTTCAATTTATGTGTTGGCCAATTTATGTGTTGGTCAATTTGTGGTGGTCAATTTATGTGGTGGTCAGTTTATGTCAGTTTATGTGGTGGTCAATTTATTTTGTTAGTCAGTTTATTTTTGTTGTTCAGTTTATGTGTTCTACCCAGGAAAAGTGGGTGGTCTGCCTCCTCCACAAAAAAATCGACCGTCATATATAACCTGACATGTGTTGAAAATGACGTAAAACACCATACAAACAAACAAACAAACAAACAAATAGACAATTTATGTATTGGTCAATTTATGTGTTGGTTGATCATTTTGTCCGTTTGAAGCTATTTTTTCCAAACAGGCTAAATATCCTCCTTTATTCTTCATTTTCTGATGTCTGCAACATCTATCCATCAATCCTTCTGATTTATGTATGATTTTAGTCTTATGTCTAAAGGCTTGTTCATTTTCTGTAGGTACTAATTTCTCTCCATCAAGCAACACCATGTTTTCACATTTCAGTTAATATTGAGATATCCCCAACATAGTTTCACCATAAATTTCTCAACATGAAGCCAGCTATAGGAGATTAAACACTGTCTTGTGTAGGTATAAAGGGAAACAGGTCCATCAATGGAGGTGTTTATCTTTTAGAATTTATAGAAATAACAGAAAACTGTTTCTTAAATTTCTGTTTGTTTCATGTCACTTATTTTACTGAAGTTATTAAATTAAATTATAAACATAAATAAAAATAAATAAAAAGATAAATGTTTCGGTTTTTCATCAAAATAATGAATGGAAATTTTATAGAAGATAATGCAATTTTTTATTGAGAAAAATAATATACAAATGTTTCCATATAGAAGAATAAATAAATCTTCTAAAGAGAACTAACATCTTCAATTTAATACATCTTATCCGAATTCCTGGCGAAATAAAATTATGAATCAATTTACTTTCTTCAACATCAACAGGGTTTAGTAGTCTCTTTAAAACGTCAAAAGTGCCATCAGATTTTTGACAAAGATCAGGTAATGTTAAAACTTAATTATATTTAAGTTTACAATATAAAATGGGTGGTTTTCAAAATGATGGGGGGCGTCCATGGCAGAGTGATATTAAAGAGTCTCTGACTTGAAATCACTTGCCCCTCAGCACCTCGATCCATCTCTTTATGTGATGAATTACCTTATTTCCCCTAATAGTCCCCACCACCCCATCCCAACTGACCGACCCACCAACAAAAAAGAATAATAAATAAAAAATAATAAAAAAAAGATCCTTAAAATTAAATACATTTTCGATCTTTTTGTATAAAAAAAACAACATTTTTAAATTGTTTTTTATAGCAGTGCCCACTATGCATTTTTCATAGCCCAGGCTACTATTAGGGTGAATATGGTATATGTTTTGGAATGTAGTCCTTCAAATAAATATTTCTCAGAAGTGACTCTAACATAGTCCTATTTCCTACCATATGGAGTTTTCCCCAAATAAAACTTTGATATATCTACTCCACAGTACTAACTCTACACTTGTCTATAAGTGATGCCATGACCCCAGCATGTAAAGCTACCTATAAAACATATCACCTCTGTCAGATAACAGTATGGATATCAGATAAGGGGCCATGATTGTCATGTCAGAAGATAAGGGGCTATAAAGGAGGCCTATTACAATCCTATAAAGTTGCTGATTAATGTCAAAGCAGAAATAGTTCTGTAATTGAGATGTGATAACCTGTAAATAGTTCTGATACAATTTGACATGTGAAAGCATACTTATGCTGTTTTGTTCAACATATTAACTTTGTCACTTGATTGTTTATTTCATTCATTTATAGTTTCTGTTTCAAACTGTTGCTGTTGTTACTGTAAAACCTGCCACTGTTGTTGCCTCTGCTAATGATGATGATGATGATGATGATATTTTCTAGAAATGCAAAACTTTTTATACGGCATCTGGTTAAGTTTCTGACTTAAGCTTAGTTTGTAAGTTTGTTGCTAGTCAATTAAAAAACTCTGGACTCGTATGTTATCACTGGTCTTCCATACATATGCCACATTGACCTACTTTTTATGCTTCACTGACAGTCACTGTTGTATAAGCTTTATTGTTTGGGCGTTAAACTCACGAAACATAATAACTACAGCATCAAAACCAACAATTACTGGAGGACGCTATTAGACAGTCTTCAAACTTTCTACATAGCAACACTGATGTGTACTACACTTCAGTACCAGTAGCAACATTTTGACTGACCTTGACCTATTAATATAAAAACACTGATGAGTAGTGCATTTCAGTACTTAAAGTAGGTCATTTTGACTGACCTTGACCTATTAATATAAAAACACTGATGAGTAGTGCATTTCAGTACTTAAAGTAGGTCATTTTGACTGACCTTGACCTATTAATATAAAAACACTGATGAGTAGTGCATTTCAGTACTTAAAGTAGGTCATTTTGACTGACCTTGACCTATTAATATAAAAACACTGATGAGTTGTGCATTTCAGTACTTAAAGTAGGTCATTTTGACTGACCTTGACCTATTAATATAAAAAAAAACAGATGAGTAGCGCATGTCAATATTACAAGGATTTCGCCATGAAAAACCGTGACCTATTTAATAAACTTTGCTTATTATGTTTAGCTGTTTAAATAAGCTCCGATTCAAAGAAATTATTACAGAAAGCTTACTCAAAACGTAGTCATATAGCAAGATATTGGTAATACAGGCATGTACTAAATATATACAAAATTTAGGGCAACATGACCTACTTACTGGGAATTATCTTATTCTGATTTAATCAATACAGACTAATGAATGTCAGCGTCCGCCTGTGGTGCTCTTTTTTCTGGTCTCACTCTTCTAGTCAGATTATTCTAAAAATAAGCATTTTGTCAAACTGCGCTTTTCTTTGAGAGCTCTTGTTTATTCTTTGTTTATTCATGTCATAATAATGCTGATATTCCTTGTTTGTTTGCAGTGCTGGTATGCTCTGGTGAGGGAAGTCCTAGGAGGTGTGGGGGCCAGGGTGACCTGCTGTCTGGGGCCATGGGTACATTCTCCTACTGGGCTCACAACATGGTGGAAAGTAGTCCCACAGTCAACAAGTAAGAATCCCATATGCTTTAGGTTTTGCTGTTTTGCAGATTTGTAGAGTGTGAACATGGACCTTGTCCAGCAACCAGCTGTCCTGCAGACTTTCAGAATGGTACATAGTACACAGAACTAACATTTTGTTTTATACTTTTGTATCCCCTCTTGAAGCAGTTTTGTGAGATTCAAATGTTACTTTGCAAAGGTTACTGGGTAGGAGAGTTCCTTTGCAAAGGTTACTGGGTAGGAGAGTTCCTTTGCAAACGTTATTGGGTAGGAGAGTTCCTTTGCAAACGTTACTGGGTAGGAGAGTTCCTTTGCAAATGTTATTGGGTAGGAGAGTTCACTCTTTATAATGGTACAGTTAGTATAGTATCATGTCCTACCTCGGCAGTGACGCAGTCTACATTTAGGACAAGAGGGCATGCCGCATGCTCAAACCAAAGGAAGTGAGATAGACACATACCATGGGGGAATCTGTCATTGTTTTATACACATTCATTGGCTTCAACTTTGTGGCCAGTTATTTTCACATAAGTTGAAAGACTTCTGTGTGATGGATAAATTCTTTCCTGTTTGTTTCTGCACAATATGCTGCTTAAAAGTCTACTGTTTACTTTCCTAATCTTTACATTGCCTGATATAATGAAGCCTGATATAATGAAGCCTTATGTAATGACGCCTTATATTATAATGAAGCCTGATATAATGAAGCCTGATATAATGAAGCCTTATATAATGACGCCTTATATAATGAAGCCTGATATAATGAAGCCTTATGTAATGACGCCTTATATTATAATGACGCCTTATATAATGAAGCCTGATATAATGCAACCTTGACCATCAGAATTGCCAGTCCAGAATTTACTCTTTATGTTGTGTTAACCTTGCAGGGCTCACATTTCAGTGGCTTCACATTTGTATCTAAAAAATATTCACATACGATTATCAAACTTGCATGCATTACAGAAACACATACTGAAGTTAAAAGTCTGCGTAGAATTTTCTGTGCAGTTAGCTACTGAATGCTCTACACTTTACTTTCCTAGAAAATCTTGCCCATCAGGTCATATACCACTATTGCATTTCCCATAGGCCTCCATTATAGCCTTTTGGCCTACAACCTCTATTCCTATATCCGAATGGATGATAAAACCTAACTTTTTTTTGAAGAACTTTCTTAGAGACACTCAAAAATGACCAGCAAATTGGGGGTATTGTATTGCTTTCAGCCTCTAATATTGCACTGATGGTGGGCACCCCCAGAATGGCAGTACATTTTTTTTACTTTTTGCAAATATACTTTCAGTACAATTGTACCCATATAAAAAATGCAAATTTCAGTCAAAATATCCTTAATGAACATGTTTTATGTTGGAAATATATTTTTTGGATGTTTTATGGGGATTTGTTATGATTTGGATAATTTAATCCAATCAGAATCTACCTTACAATCTGACCATATTATGCCCTAATAGACCCTATACTTTTTTCAATCAATCAGAAGCCCCAAATCAATAGTGGTATGTGACCATTGTATTTATCAGACTAGAACAATACTCCCCAGCTGTAGGGTTCAAATTAAGCGGGCTTACTGGCAATTTGGAAGTTTAATTTCTAAAAATGCCAGCCTTCACAAGTACTTATTCTTCTGATATAAAGAATTGATAAAAAGTTGATACATATAGGGTTGTATATTTGATTGTTTGGTGTATTACTAAAACATATCTGTCATAATTTGGCTTAGAAACATGATTGGAGTTTATTGTCTGACATTTATATCTGGTCACTCTATCCATCACATATTTAACTCTTTCACTAACGAGCAGCATTTATCAATATTAACATTATTTAACTCCATCACTGAAGAGCTGTAACTCCATCACAGAAGAGCTGTTGTTCCCTTGTGACATAAAATTATGGTTTCCATCATATTTTATCTGTCAAAAGTGATAAGCATGACCATGAGAAAGTTGCTGGCTAAAATGTTTCAGGGGTCAGCATAGCTCCCTGGGCAGCAGTGATATACCCTCGGGGTTGTGGAGAAATATTCAATTACATATTTGGAATCATGCATTGCCGATAAAAGCTAAACACAGTCCCGCATGCATGCATTGCCGATAAAAGCTAAACACAGTCCCGCATGCCTTTCATGATCATTACAAAAGAGCATGATACTGTTGGTGTCTTTAATAAGTTCATGTTCTAAGTTGTTAAACAAATGTATTTTAGAATGAATTTCTTGCATAGTGAAGCTGAACTATTTGTCCATTTCCATTTTCACATCTGTATTTATGCGTGGCCAATCTTCACAAACTAGATGCAGAATGGTGCCTTGAAATGCATCCCTGATTGGCCTTTCTTAATAGTTCTTGTTTTCCACTGCAAATCATGAAATTCTTTTGAGTATGAACCTCAAAGCATGTGTTGCAATTGTCACTGACAAATGAAAATAAGCGAACGGACGTTTTGCAAATTGTTGAATAAATTTTGATGACATCTTGAATATTATGATATAAAATTACAATCATAAGGAGCATGAATCACAACGTTCATCATCGAACAAATCAAGAAAGTGGATAAATTGGCATCATTTGCTGAGTGTTTTTTTCCATGGTTTGAGTGCCCAATATTTACCATTTGGCCGATTACAAGAAAGAATTTCCAGTAAAAAAAGCATAATTTTTTTGTCCCTCTGAAATCTCCATAAATACCTAGTGGAGCCTTTATTGCTTTATTATTCATTTTACGAACCATTGAGACAAAATGTTCCTTGGGAGGTGGGGAAAAAAGTATTCAATTTTTGGTTTTCATAGGAAAGGAAAAGAGAATGAAATGTTTTATTAAAATGTGGGAGGAGGTAAAGTAAAAATAAAAATGATCATATTCCCTAAGGAAAAATAAAATTCTTAATTTCGTTTTATCGTAGGAGGGTTTGTAAAACAAACTATCAAATAAAAATGGCCTAGAAATGAAAATTTACTCTTTACATGTAATATTATCACTGAACATTCACTACTACTTGTCTGACCACAAAATTAATGAGTCTTGACAGTAACTTTACGGCTCATTTACTTCCCACCCTGTTGACCATCCATAACCTCAAATAATAAAAATATTAAAACAGCTTCCCAATGATCATGATTAATACCCAATAAAGCTTCTGAAACTTGAAATTTAAGACTGACATTTGAGACAACTAGTGGATTTTAATTACATAGGCTGGATTCAGGATCCCAAATCTGTCTGTATAACCAAATACTTGACACATCATTAAAATGGGATGTTTCAAGATGTCATTAGAAAGGAGGACAAACTTCACTACTCAAATCAGAGTTTTGGGGTTTAATATTGTTATGTATGGATCCTGTATTTGTATGGATCCTGTATTTGTATGGATCCTGTATGGATCCTGTATTTGTATGGATCCTGTATTTGTATGTATTTGTATGGATCCTGTATTTGTATGGATCCTGTATTTGTATGGATCCTGTATTTGTATGTATTTGTATGTATCCTGTATTTGTATGGATCCTGTATTTGTATGGATCCTGTATTTTTATGGATCCTGTATTTCCTGATTTTGTTTTAAGGTTGGTTTGCTGGTTGAATGGTGTTTTGTGTAATGTTCAGCACATTTTGGGCTATACTTGACAATCAGTTTTTTCGTGGTTGAGACAGACCACCAACTTTTTCCTGGGTAGAAATAGTAATGTATTACCTGCTGTCACTTTCTCATTTATTAGTCGAACTCCCATTGGGATTCGAACCCGCAACAGTTTCAAGCACAGCATCTTTACCGTTCTGGCCTTGGAAGCACTATTTTGTAGGCACTTTTGTTTAAGGTACCAGATATGGAAATTTGAATTAAGTTGGGTTTGCACTGCCCATCATAACAACTGGTTATTTAGAGCTGGTTTCCAGAGAAAGCTTTCTGAAGAATCACCCTACTCTTGCTATCAGATAGATTCCCCTGGTTCCTAAATGGGCCCAGTTGATAGATTCACACAGTTCACAACTTCACAGTGTACCAATTTAATAGTCTGCAGACAAGTCACACTTAAATGAAGAACTTCTGTTAGAGTTACACAGTTGTTTGGTCCTTGAATAACTTACTATATCAGACATTTTCATTTCCTATGGACTTCTATCCTAATTCTTGCGGAATGTTGATGGTTCTACCAAGCACGAAAATTGCTCGGAGGGGCACCTAGGGTCTTCCTCCACCAGATGAAGCTGGAAAGTAGGCATATGACCTTAGCTGTTGGTTTGACTTTAAAATCCAATTCAATTCAAATTTATCCTGATATTTATAATAAGTTGAAAAATACTGCTAGAAAGTTTTTTAAAGTGATATAATTTTAATTGTATTTTCAAATTTGAAATTAATTGCAGATTCTGCCTTGTTTGTTTTTGGACCAACTGCAAAGGTCTTAGTTTCTTCAATTTGAATTAAATTCTGACCATCTTCACGCTGGCTGTTTTAGTTCCTGGACCCACTTGTGAGATAACTATGAATGATGACTGGGGTACAGAAGATTAACCCCCACCCCATTTGTCCTGATTAGGAGAGTTATGGCTGTCCAGTGATGTCATTTATCTTGATTTAGTGGCTTTAACTCTGGTCAGCAGTCTTTGTCTCTAGTACTGGACACTGGCCAGTGGTCAATCCGTGGCATGTTAGGTTTATGACTGATGGTTAATTGTTATGATTACTTTGGGATTTTTTTCTTGATTATTTCTTTATTTTTGTATCAATTCTCCCTACTGGTTATTACAGACGGGTTTTTTGGTTGATAAATATAAGCTTTTATTGTCTGTGACATACCCAAGATGCCAGCAGGAAAAAATTCAATTTAACTAATATCTCTTTAATTTCTTTGAAAAATTGTCATTTAAAAAAAGTCATTTTCAATAATATATAATGTTTCTGAATAAGCGTGCCCATTTTCAGAATTATTTAATAGCAAATGGCGCATATATGGACAAATATGGTCGTATCATTTGATATATGGGAGACCAAAGTAAGTTAAAACAAACAGAAGGATTATCTATATTGAATGTGCTAATGATTTCTTTGCATGCTGATCTTTATCTGATATTGACCAACATGACAGTGAGTAGTGACCAGCAGTGGTCAGTGGTGTCCAGCAGTGGTCAGTTAATCAAGACAGATACCGCTATCACTTGACCACCTCCCACACGCCACCCTCACAGCTCCATGGACATTTGCTGGACATCATAGCATGAAATTAAAATCTCACAGGGAGCCTTTAGATGTGCACAATGCATTTCAAACATGCGATATAACATGCAGTTTTATTGAACCTGCATTTGAAATGTGCCGAGTCATAATTTCTGTCAATCTGTATTGTCGTCTGCTAATTATAGATTTCAACAAAGAAAAATGACCACCATTTATGAATTATGAAAATAAATGAATATTGACCACCGCCCGTATGTATGGAGATAATGACGCCTTCCATTGGGCCTGGAGCTAAATACCAGTTTGCGTGAATATGATATTAGTATGACTGGTGGGATATTTATTTTGATTCTAAGTCCCGAAAAGCTTTAATGACACTTTAGGCATGTGTATTTATTGTATTCTCATTAAAATATATTGTTACGGCTGGTGGGAGGTGTACAGTACTGGTTCTACCCAGGAAGAGTGGGTGGTTTGCCTCCACCACAAAAAAATCGACCACAATATATAACCTTGCGTGTGTTGAAAATGACGTAAAACACCATACAAACAAACAAACAAATTAAAATATATTCTATATTGATTAAAGGACTCACAACACTATTATCTCTACTGAATACTTGTGCAACACTATTATCTCCACTGAATACTTGTGCAACACTATTATCTCCACTGAATACTCGTGCAACACTATTATCTCTACTGAATACTCGTGCAACACTATTATCTCCACTGAATACTTGTGCAACACTATTATCTCCACTGAATACTCGTGCAACACTATTATCTCTACTGAATACTCGTGCAACACTATTATCTCCACTGAATACTTGTGCAACACTATTATCTCCACTGAATACTCGTGCAACACTATTATCTCCACTGAATACTCGTGCAACACTATTATCTCTACTGAATACTCGTGCAACACTATTATCTCTACTGAATACTCGTGCAACACTATTATCTCCACTGAATACTCGTGCAACACTATTATCTCCACTGAATACTCGTGCAACACTATTATCTCTACTGAATACTCGTGCAACACTATTATCTCCACTGAATACTCGTGCCCTACGGATAAAGGAGGGAGATAAAATAGTCCCTGTTTTCCACTTTTTATGGGACTTTCCATTGCATACATTGAGTTATACTTACTAGGTTCTAAATCTACAGCATTTTAAGAAGATATCTCAGAAAATTTCATGTTGATATAAGATTTCTAGCTAATTCTGCCTCATTTTACACATCATGGGTCTAATCACCACGGATTTTTGTTATATTATTACGCTAAATTTTGATGGGTGTCTCGCAAACATGAAATTTAAATATTTTCAACTCAGTATTATGTTTTAATTTGCAGATATTGGATCAATGAAAAATTTAAGCATAAAGACATGTTGAAATTTATTTATATCTCTATGCCATGAACGAAAACATTACAATGGGACCCTGTGATCTGAGACGTAAAAATGGCAATGCTACACTACATGAAGTGTAATGAGCACGTTGTTTAACTGTTTTAATTTGAATAGATATCTTTTTTTTAATCTTGTGTGTAAATTGGTCACTTTCCGGAATTCTTCAAAAAAAAATGGGAGAATGTTCATTTATTTCTATTCTACTATAAACAGCCGTTTAAATCATTTTAGAATTATTTTATATTTAGAATTTTGTGATTTTTGGTTTCAAGAAACTCATTACTCAGTGAGAGATACAACAGTCTAAATCTCTTCTTTTTTTACAGTAATGTATTCTACTCTCAATCAGTTCTCAGAACTGGTTGCATTAAAAGAAGTGACATCACAATAGAAGAAAGTGATATCATCACACCAGGAAATGATGTCATAATACCAGAAAGTGATGTCATTATAGAAGCAATTAATTTTTAATTGACTTTTAATATAATAAATGAAGCATTGTGATTGGTTCAATTTAGCAAAAGTGGTTGCTGGTAATAATGTATTTTACAATAGGTGTACTTGTGTTTAAAGGCCCCAGATTTAAGTTTAAAAGGCCTCCATGGTTTTCATTTCATTTCAAACATCCTCTTTGTTTACAGAGCAGTGCTCCCCGTTGATCCTGTGGTGGGTAGATTTTAACGTTAATATGCGGTCATTTATCATGGCCAATCATGCAGCTTTATTTGACCGCGGCCTTTTGTCATCCTAATCGACCTGTCTATCAGTACGTCTTTAAATCAAATAAACAAGAAAAATTGAGCGCGATTTGGTTTGATTTCATCATTTATCTTGATTTTGTAAAAATCTTCATTTTATCCCTTGCGCTTGTTTTGTGTTTATTACCTTTTGAAAAACTGAAGCGATTCAATAATACTATTGATGAAGTGTGTAACGGTCACAGTTGTTCGTAATGTTATTAATAATAGTACAGAGATCAAAGAGTTTTACGTTTGCAATAAGATTGTTATATATTGTGTGACAACTAGCTTTGTTGTCCTTTATATAATAGTATATTGTCATATAATTGGAGCTGAGTTTTTGAGTATTTCACTCACACTTTTATTTTTACAATTTTTTTTTTAAATTGTGAGTATCATTAACTTACTACAGATACTCAAAAATTTTAAAAATCATGAGTATTATATTTGTAGGTATTGTCATGTGGAACAATTTATTCCATATTTACATGATGAAAATTGTTCTAAGCATGGGTCTTATATTAAGGTCATACAGTGTTTCTTTTGTTTTTTTACTTAACCTCCATTTAATTAAATAGCTGTTTCTTTTAAAATGTATTAAATCACATCCATTTAAAAAGCATGAACTATTTAAAGCAATTGTTTACTCTGGATGAGTTCCTTGGATTTATTTGATAAATAAATACTCATTGTAGTCACACATTATCTACAGCTCTGAATTGTAATACTGGAAATACTGTTATTATAAGGTATACCATCAGCATCAGCAGTATAAATAGCAGCTGCATCATCATCATCACCATCATCATCACATTATAATCGAAGACATTATCACCATCAGCATGATCTTGATCATCCATTATCATCATTCTTCCTCCTCCTTCTTCTCATCATCATCATCATCATCTTCATCATCAGCCACCGTCGTCATCAGCCATTACCATCATCATCATCTTCATCATCAGCCACCGTCCTCATCATCCATTATCATCATCCTTCCTCCTCCTCCTTCTTCTCATCATTATCATCATCTTCATCATCAGCCAACGTCGTCATCATCCATTATCATCATCCTTCCTCCTCCTCTTTCTCATTATCATCATCATCTTCATCATCAGCCACCATCGTCATCAGCCATTACCATCATCATCATCTTCATCATCAGCCACCGTCGTTATCATCCATTATCATCATCCTTCCTCCTCCTTCTTCTCATCATCATCATCTTCATCATCAGCCACCGTCGTCATTATCCATTATCATCATCCTTCCTCCTCCACCTCCTTCTCATCATCATCATCATCTTCATCATCAACCACCGTCGTCATCATCCATTATCATCATCATTCCTCCTCCTTCTCATCATCATCATCTTCATCATCAGCCACCGTCATCATCATCCATTATCATCATCCTTCCTCCTCCTTCTTCTCATCATCATCATCTTCATCATCAGCCACCATCGTCATCAGCCATTACCATCATCCTTCCTCTTCCTCCTTCTCATCATCATCATCATCTTCATCATCAACCACCGTCGTCATCATCCATTATCATCATCATTCCTCCTCCTTCTCATCATCATCATCTTCATCATCAGCCACCGTCATCATCATCCATTATCATCATCCTTCCTCCTCCTTCTTCTCATCATCATCATCTTCATCATCAGCCACCATCGTCATCAGCCATTACCATCATCCTTCCTCTTCCTCCTTCTCATCATCATCATCATCATCTTCATCATCAGCCACCATCGTCATCAGCCATTACCATCATCATCATCTTCATCATCAGCCATTATCATCATCCTTCCTCCTCCTCATCATCATCATCATCTTCATCATCAGCCACCGTCATCATCAGCCATTATCATCTTCCATCCTCCTCCTCAGCATCATCATCATCTTCATCATCAGCCATCATCATCCATTATCATCATCCATCCTCCTCCTCAGCATCATCATCATCTTCATCATCAGCCACCATCGTCATCAGCCATTACCATCATCATCATCTTCATCATCAGCCATTATCATCATCCTTCCTCCTCCTCATCATCATCATCATCTTCATCATCAGCCACCGTCATCATCAGCCATTATCATCTTCCATCCTCCTCCTCAGCATCATCATCATCTTCATCATCAGCCATCATCAGCCATTATCATCCTCCTCCTCCTCAGCATCATCATCATCTTCGTCATCAGCCATTATCATCATCCTTCCTCCTCCTCCTTCTCATCATCATATTCATCATCAGCCACCATCTTCATCAGCCATTATCATCATCCATCCTCATCATCATCATCAGCCAGCGTCGTCATCATTATCAGTCACTGTCATCGTCATCGTCATAATGCAGTTATACCTACTACAGCATTGATTAAAATCATTTTCTACGGAATATGTGTACAAGCATCGTCATCATCAACTGCATCAGCACTAGCAGCAGCATCCGAGTCATTACTATATTGTTATACCTGCTACTGACTTATACCAGAATTAATGGTTCAATGGTGTCTTACTTCATCTTCAGCAAATTTTGGGCTGTATTTGACCGTCGATTGGACACACAGTTTTGTGGGTAGAACCAGTACTGTACACCTTCCCCATCCGTAAGGGTCAACTGACACTTTCTCTCTTACAATGTGCTCTCCCAAGGAGATTCAAACCTGAAGCAGTGAGAGGTGAGAAGTTTTCAAATGCCGCGTCTTTAGGACTCACACCACTGTTATCTCCCTTGAATACTTGTGCCCTACAGATGAAGGAGGTAGCTAAAAAAAACAAGTTCGCTTTTCTACATTTTACAGGATACATTGATTTATCTTTACCAGGTTTTAAATCTACAGCATTTTAGGAAGAGATCACAGAAAAATGCATGTTGATATAAGATTTCTAGCTAATTCTGCCTCATTTCACACATCATGGGTCTTATCACCACGGGGTTGTATTTTTGTCTTAATTTCGATAGGTATGACATGAAATTAAAAAAAGTTCAATCTGGTAAATATTTGTTAAATATGTTTTAAATTGCAGATATTGGATCAGTGAAGAATTTAAGCATAAATACATGTTGTAAAATCTGTTTATCTCTTTGCCACGAACAAAAACATTACAATGGGACCTATGAAAAATTAATTGTGGTGTGAGACGTTAACCATCCCGGTCACAGAAATGCTCCAGAATTGATTAAATCCATGTCCTACTGAAATACTTGTATGGAGACATGCCTCATCATCTAATAACTGACGTTGTGCATTTTAAGCTCTACTGAATCAGCAGAGCTTATGCTGTGGTGCGGCGTCCGTCCGTTGTCCGTTAACTTTGTCTATTCCTCTGAAACTTCACAGGAATGTTGCTCTTGATGTCTAGTTGATCCTAGCAAAAATTCAGGTCGGCCGGAAATTCAAGATGACTGCCATGGCTAAAAATAGATTTTAAAAATGCGATTTTGTGGCGACAATTTCTGAAAAACCATAAGAGATATTGATTTGGAACCTTTACCAAAATGACTGGCACGACATGTAGTTGGTCCTAACCAAAGTTCATTTTGATTGGATGTCAGCAGCCATCTCTGTTTACATAGAGTTATATAGGAAAATCTTGTGGCGATTACTTCTCTGAAACTACTTGATGGAATTTCATGAAACTTGATAGGAATGTTGCTTTTGATGTCTAGTTGATCGTAGCAAAAATTCAGGTCGGCTGGAAATTCAAGCTGGCCACCACGGCTAAAATAGATTTTAAAAATGCGATTTTGTGGCGATTACTTCTGAAAAACCATAAGAGATATTGATTTGGAACCTTTACCAAAATGACTGGCACAACATGTAGTTGGTCATTACCAAAGTTCATTTTGATTGGATGTCAAACATGGCCACCAGCGGCCATCTTTGTTTACATAGAGTTATATAGGAAAATTTTGTGGCGACTACTCTTCTGAAACTACTTGATGGAATTTCATGAAACTTGACAGGAATGTTGCTTTTGATGTCTTTTTGATCAAGCAAAAATGCATGTCGGCCTGAAATTCAAGGTGGCCGCCACGGCTATAATAGATTTTAAAAATGTGATTTTGTGGCGACTACTTCTCAAAAACCATGTGATATTGATTTGAAACTTTTACTCTTGATATTTAGTCGATCCTAGCAAAGTTTCAGGTCAGCTGGAAATTCACTATGGCCAACACGGCTAAAAATAGATTTTTAAAAACAAATGTGTAGCGACTAATTCTTGAAAGCTATAAGTGATATTTGATATGGGACTTTTTCAAAAATGATCAGTATGACATGATGTTGGTCCCTGTTGAAAATTATTTTCATTCAACATTAAACATGGCTGCCACGGCCATCTTTGTTTACATAGAGTTATATAGTAAAAACTTGTAGTGACTACTCCTCTGAAACTACTCGACAGATTTTTATGAAACTTCACAGGAATATTGATCTATCTATCAAAAACGTATCGTTGAGCTTCAAGGTCATTGACCTCTTGTTTACAAAATGACATCATGTATCAGCATTTTCGACCTCATGGATGCATGTGATTTTTCTAATCGGTGGGTAAACTAAGATATTTCAGGACCTGTCGAAAAAGAGAATAAGTATGCAAAATTAACCCGTCCATTATCATGTTCATCTTTTTCATTATTACATTTGCGGAACCAGATTATATAAAGAATCAGTTCTTTTCATATTAGACAAGACTTTTATTAATAATCAACATTAAACAGATCTGGACACTGACATTAAAATGGGGATGATTTTGGGTAATATAATCTTGCCCATTCAAATTGAAACTATCCCAAGCACGCCTTTAACAATTACGAAGAAAAGGCCAGCCCCCTTAAACTTATTAAGGATTCATTAAGTAGCTGTTCCGTAACGTTTTAACAAATTACCACCATCATTTATACAACCAGCGTGAACTTCCAGTGGACAATTGATCACCAAAATACCAAATTTGGCTCTACATGACACGCTATTGTCCCCTAACTTTGTCACATTGTTACAAAGTTGCGGTTTTGTGTTATAATTGTCGCCAACTAACGCCACCTGGTGACAGACTTCTGAGTGGCGTGCAATCCTCACTCGGGGGATCATCGGGTCATTGAAGTGGTACGTGACCAATCCGTGGCACCATTTCTGTGCCTGACAGAAACAATTGCTTCATTGTTTCACTAATTGAAATTTGAATAATCGCAATTGAGAAAAATTAGATGAAGATTTTTTAAAGGGTAGAAACGGATGTTTCTTTTTGCTTGCTTTTAGAAAACGAGAGTTTTGTGACAGTGCTTAAGTACCTTAAACTCCAAGCAAAACATAAAAGATTTCTTGTAAGATTTGGCTGCATTTCAAAATTAAATCTTGTTTCCTATTTCTGTTTCAAAACTTCCCATCTTGCAGTTTTATGCAAAAAAAATAATATATATAACATAGACTTGAGGCGATTTTGAAGTCATTTTATAACCAAGACTTATTTATTGACCAGTAATTTAAAGTTTAAAACACTAAACCACTGTGGTAAAGCCAGTATTCTTCTCAGTGGAGGCAGAGTATATCGTTTTATCTTACCAATTTGCCACATTTATGTATCATATAATTCTCATGTGATCACTGTTATATGATATTTATATACCAGGAGCAGTACATGATTCTTATGTGATTCCTGTTATATGATATGTATATACCAGGAGCAGTACATGATTCTCATGTGATCCCTGTTATATGATATTTATATACCAGGAGCAGTACATGATTCTCATGTGATCCCTGTTATATGATATTTATATACCAGGAGCAGTACATGATTCTCATGTGATCCCTGTTATATGATATTTATATACCAGGAGCAGTACATGATTCTCATGTGATCCCTGTTATATGATATTTATATACCAGGAGCAGTACATGATTCTTATGTGATCCCTGTTATATGATATTTATATACCAGGAGCAGTACATGATTCTTATGTGATCCCTGCTATATGATATTTATATACCAGGAGCAGTACATGATTCTCATGTGATCCCTGTTATATGATATTTATATACCAGGAGCAGTACATGATTCTTATGTGATCCCTGCTATATGATATTTATATACCAGGAGCAGTACATGATTATTATGTGATCCCTGTTATATGATATTTATATACCAGGAGCAGTACATGATTCTCATGTGATCCCTGTTATAAGATATTTATATACCAGGAGCAGTACATGATTCTTATGTGATCCCTGCTATATGATATTTATATACCAGGAGCAGTACATGATTATTATGTGATCCCTGTTATATGATATTTATATACCAGGAGCAGTACATGATTCTTATGTGATCCCTGTTATATGATATTTATATACCAGGAGCAGTACATGATTCTCATGTGTCCCCTGTTATATGATATTTATATACCAGGAGCAGTACATGATTCTTATGTGATCCCTGTTATATGATACTTATATACCAGGAGCAGTATATGATTCTCATGTGACCCCTGTTATATGATATTTATATACCAGGAGCAGTATATGATTCTTATGTGATCCCTGTTATATGATATTTATATACCAGGAGCAGTACATGATTCTTATGTGATCCCTGCTATATGATATTTATATACCAGGAGCAGTATATGATTCTCATGTGATCCCTGTTATATGATATTTATATACCAGGAGCAGTATATGATTCTCATGTGATCCCTGTTATATGATATTTACATACCAGGAGTACTACATGATTCTTATGTAAAACCTTTCATATAAGAATCATATAAGTAACATATGAGAATCATATAAAAGTTAAACAATTTATTTTCATGATAATCATATGAAAACATGTGTTTTAAAATGAAGCTTTTAGGAAGCTTTTTATTCCATAAGAAAATTATATGAGACTCCTATTATATAAATATCATATGAGAATCATAATATGTGGCTCCTTGTATATCAGTATCATGTGAGAATCATATGTGGCTCCTTGTATATAAGTGTCATACAAGAATCGTATGTGGCTCCTTGTATATCAGTATCATACGAGAATCATGTGTGGCTCCTTATATATAAGTATCATACAAGAATCATGTGTGGCTCCTTGTATATAAGTGTCATACGAGAATCATATGTGGCTCCTTGTGGCTCCTTGTATATAAGTGGCATACAAGAATCATATGTGGCTCCTTTTATATAAGTATCATGTGAGAATCATATGTGGCTCCTTGTATATAAGTATCATGTGAGAATCGTATGTGGCTCCTTTTATATAAGTGTCATATGAGAATGATATGTGGCTCCTTGTATATAAGTATCATGTGAGAATCATATGTGGCTCCTTTTATATAAGTGTCATACGGGAATCATATGTAGCTCCTTTTATATAAGTATCGTACGAGAATCATATGTGGCTCCTTGTATATAAGTATCATACTAGAATCATATGTGGCTCCTTGTATATAACTATCATACGAGAATCATATGTGGCTCCTTGTATATAAGTGTCTTACGAGAATCATATGCGGTTCCTTATATATAAGTGTCTTACGAGAATCATATGTGGCTCCTTGTATATAAGTGTCATACGAGAATCATATGTGGCTCCTTGTGGCTCCTTGTATATAAGTGGCATACAAGAATCATATGTGGCTCCTTTTATATAAGTATCATGTGAGAATCATATGTGGCTCCTTGTATATAAGTATCATGTGAGAATCGTATGTGGCTCCTTTTATATAAGTATCTTATGAGAATGATATGTGGCTCCTTTTATATAAGTATCATGTGAGAATCATATGTGGCTCCTTGTATATAAGTATCATGTGAGAATCGTATGTGGCTCCTTTTATATAAGTATCTTATGAGAATGATATGTGGCTCCTTGTATATAAGTATCATGTGAGAATCATATGTGGCTCCTTTTATATAAGTATATTATGAGAATCATATGTGGCTCCTTGTATATAAGTATCTTATGAGAATCATATGTGGCTCCTTGTATATAAGTATCATGTGAGAATCATATGTGGCTCCTTTTATATAAGTATCTTATGAGAATCATATGTGGCTCCTTGTATATAAGTATCATGTGAGAGTCATATGTGGCTCCTTTTATATAAGTATCTTATGAGAATCATATGTGGCTCCTTGTATATAAGTATCATGTGAGAATCATATGTGGCTCCTTGTATATAAGTATTATATGAGAATCATATGTGGCTCCTTGTATATAAGTATCATGTGAGAATCATATGTGGATCCTTGTATATAAGTATATTATGAGAATCATATGTGGCTCCTTGTATATAAGTATCATGTGAGAATCATATGTGGCTCCTTTTATATAAGTATAATGTGAGAATCATATGTGGCTCCTTGTATATAAGTATTATATGAGAATCATATGTGGCTCCTTTTATATAAGTATCTTATGAGAATCATATGTGGCTCCTTGTATATAAGTATCATGTGAGAATCATATGTGGCTCCTTGTATATAAGTATTATATGAGAATCATATGTGGCTCCTTGTATATAAGTATCATGTGAGAATCATATGTGGCTCCTTTTATATAAGTATTATATGAGAATCATATGTGGCTCCTTGTATATAAGTATCTTATGAGAATCATATGTGGCTCCTTGTATATAAGTATCATGTGAGAATCATATGTGGCTCCTTTTATATAAGTATCTTATGAGAATCATATGTGGCTCCTTGTATATAAGTATCATATGAGAATCATATGTGGCTCCTTTTATATAAGTATCATATGAGAATCATATGTGGCTCCTTGTATATAAGTATCTTATGAGAATCATATGTGGCTCCTTGTATATAAGTATCATATGTGGCTCCTTTTATATAAGTATCATGTGAGAATCATATGTGGCTCCTTGTATATAAGTATCATATGAGAATCATATGTGGCTCCTTTTATATAAGTATCATGTGAGAATCATATGTGGCTCCTTGTATATAAGTATCATATGAGAATCATATGTGGCTCCTTGTATATAAGTATCATATGAGAATCATGATTATCATATGTATCATGGATATGTTAATTATATAAGGCAATCTTGCCTCTGTATTATAACCCCTTGATTATATAACATGTTGAATTAGTACTATACTTTTTGCTGTCAGTTTTACATATAATTCTATAGGCTTGTAGTGTATTTCTTAAAACTATGCTCAAATGAATTAATTCTTATGGTTTATATATTTTTTTTAAAAAACTAGTTTTCCTGACCAAACTTGTTCATAAACAATAATTAAACCAGACAGAACATCAGGACAGACTTCGTGCTGGCACATTTTATATGAAACTGAAGCACACTTAGTTTTTTGTATTTTACAATCTCTTTTAATGGAAATATGCCGTTAATTTCGGCAGCATTTCAGTACAAAATCTGTTTTCTATTTCTGTTTCACACTCTTTTTTTTTTTTTGCACAGTTTATGTATCTTTTATAATTTTTGTTTCACTCAATGTCATTCAAATAAAAAGATATTGAAATAGTAACATTTTTTATATATATTATATATCTTATTTTTTTTGAAATTTTAACTGCTTTTCAGTGAAAAGTCTGTTTTCTATTTAGTTTTCATATGTTTGTGCACAATTTCTTACATCTTTAATTATTTTGCCAGTTTAATAAAAATGTGGGTTGAACTAAGCACCCCTTTTATTTTGCAATTTCATGGGCCTTTTAATTTCAATTTGGCATGAGGTAATTGACAAAAAAACATTTTCATGAAATACATGTTTTACAAATTGGAGTCGGTTATTTCTTTATTCCTTCGCTTTCTGGTGAAGTTCCACTTACATACAATCATGAATGAAGACATTTCCAACAGTCGTGTTCTCTATTCATATTGACAACCTAATCGTGTTTGAAATGAGTTGTTAAATTGCGATTTTATCAACACCCTGTCGGAAAAAAAACAACAGAAAAAAACACACCAATAGGCTACATTTTCTGACAACTTTGTTAACTTCATTAGCTGTTGAATGCTGGAAATATTTCAGTCTGGTGAAAAGATTATGTCTGAGTGATATTGTCACTGACAAATGAATTAAGTAGAATTCAAGATAGTTAATAAGTATAATATATAGCTATTTTCTGAAGAAAAAAAAGTCTGTAATTTACATTTTCCTGGCTTCAAGCAACCAGGACCCTGTTTTATCTTACAATAAGTATTACATTTTAAAATCGTTCACTTTTTTTACCTAAGGATTCAATGTAGACAGTTATGTGTGTACGGAGTGGAGACATATCACATGTGTAAGAAAATTAAATGAAATCATGTCTATTTCAAAAGTGTAATTTGTATATAGTGAAGCATTTAAGAAATTCAGTTACGATCCAAATGGTCGTACGGGGGCCCCAGAGTTGTCCAGCAGTTGTAAGACCAAGTTAAAATATACTCTGTAAAAGAAGTTTTGGACCATGGCAGTTTTCGAACCCGTACAATGATTGCTGAACCATGACATTCGACCATAACCCTTATTATCTCAGTGATAATTCACATTAGATCAACAATCAAAAATAATTGTCGTTTACAATGAAAGTTTGCGAAAAAATAATAATATTTTTATTGGTTACTCGAATGTGTCCGTAACTGTTACTTTGTATGGACTTTGCAACATTTTTTACAGACCCTTTGTGTGTTCGTGTTATTTTTTTAAAATCAAATCTTGTTTGGAATTTAATGTTTCTGGTACCAAATTAACCGGATAGGGTAGACCTTGGTTACTACAAAAAGATACTTTATTTTGTCCACTAGTTTTATTTTTATATGTATGACTTTATATACCCTGGTCCAAAACTTTTTTTACCGAGTATATGTCAATAGGAAAGGTAGGTGGGGATATTTCAGGCTACATATATGTATATGCAGATTTAAATACTTGCATATCAAGAAAATAATGCTGAATTGGACAGAATTGAAAATGAATTTCTTCTTTTTTACATTTTTGTTTTCACACTTTTTTTAATGAAAAACATGATGAAAAACAACAAAATAATGTCAAGTTGGGCAAACTGTAATATGCATATTTTTGCTTGGCCTTAGAGAGTGAAAGCAAAATGAATGTAAAACCTTATTCATTTCATATGAGTCCCATTCATTTCTTGTGAGCCCCATTCATTTCTTGTGAGCCCCATTCATTTCTTGTGAGTCCCATTCATTTCTTGTGAGCCCCATTCATTTCTTGTGAGTCCCATTCATTTCTTGTGAGTCTCATTCCTTTCATGTGAGTCCCATTCATTTCATGTGAGCCCCGTTCATTTCTTGTGAGTCCCATTCATTTCTTGTGAGTCTCATTCCTTTCATGTGAGTCCCATTCATTTAATGTAAGCCCCGTTCATTTCTTGTGAGTCCCATTCATTTCTTGTGAGTCTCATTCCTTTCATGTGAGTCCCATTCATTTCATGTGAGTCCCATACATTCCTTTCATGTGAGTCCCATTCATTTCATGTGAGCCCCGTTCATTTCTTGTGAGTCCCATTCATTTCTTGTGAGTCTCATTCCTTTCATGTGAGTCCCATTCATTTAATGTAAGCCCCGTTCATTTCTTGTGAGTCCCATTCATTTCTTGTGAGTCTCATTCCTTTCATGTGAGTCCCATTCATTTCATGTGAGTCCCATTCATTTCATGTGAGTCCCATTCATTTCATGTAAGCCCCATTCATTTCATGTAAGCCCCATTCATTTCATGTAAGCCCCATTCATTTCATGTGAATTCCATTTATTTCATCTAAGTTCCATTCATTTCATGTGAGCCCCATTCATTATGTTAAGAGTCCTGATCATTTCATGTGAGCCCCATTCATTTCATCTGTCCCCTGATTCATTTCATAATTTCATTGTGTTTCAAAAATAATTTTCTGTTTTTATTTATTGGAAGTAAGTTCCTTGTTTGAGACTTTTTGATAGTTCTCCAAAAAATTGTCTTCAATAATGTAAACTTTAAGAGTCTGTGTGACTGAAGGCTGTTTTGCCATTGAGGAACACTTTGTCAGATATGATTTACTATAGTTCCATTATATCTGACAGGAATATACAAACTGGTAAATATTTATGGTATGGCTGCCATCTTGATGAATGTAGAAGATTCACTTCTAAATGCTTTCATCTTCTTTTTTCTCAGGAAGCATGAATTATTTTGAAGTGGTTCTGTACATTGTATTGTTTGGAACTTGAACCATCTGCCCATATCTTGTCTAGAACTTGAACCTATCTGCCCATATATTGTCTAGAACTTGAACCTATCTGCCCATATTTTGTCTAGAACTTGAACCTATCTGCCCATATATTGTCTAGAACTTGAACCTATCTGCCCATATATTGTCTAGAACTTGAACCTATCTGCCCATATATTGTCTAGAACTTGAACCTATCTGCCCATATATTGTCTAGAACTTGAACCTATCTGCCCATATATTGTCTAGAACTTGAACCTATCTGCCCATATATTGTCTAGAACTTGAACCATCTGCCCATATATTGTCTAGAACTTGAACCTATCTGCCCATATATTGTCTAGAACTTGAACCATCTGCCCATATATTGTCTAGAACTTGAACCATCAGCCCATATATTGTCTAGAACTTGAACCTATCTGCCCATATATTGTCTAGAACTTGAACCTATCTGCCCATATATTGTCTAGAACTTGAACCTATCTGCCCATATATTGTCTAGAACTTGAACCATCTGCCCATATATTGTCTAGAACTTGAACCTATCTGCCCATATATTGTCTAGAACTTGAACCTATCTGCCCATATATTGTCTAGAACTTGAACCATCTGCCCATATATTGTCTAGAACTTGAACCTATCTGCCCATATATTGTCTAGAACTTGAACCTATCTGCCCATATATTGTCTAGAACTTGAACCATCTGCCCATATATTGTCTAGAACTTGAACCATCTGCCCATATATTGATGTAATGGAACTACTTGATGTAACGGAGCGTAAGACACATTATTATATCCCTGAAATATTTAAAATATTTATTTTATTGTAGAATTACAATAATACAGCTGAAGTTTACCAAGGAATAAACAAGTCCAATTTTAGGAAGGAAGAACTTTGCACTTCTCCAATAAAGTATGATTATATGCAGGCATAACTTACTAAATAATAAGGGCAGTGCCCCTAATAAGAGCGCACCCCACCCCTACTTTTAAAAAAACAAACAAAAAAATAAATAAATAATCCCCCAAACATTTTTTTTTTTTTTTTCATTTTATAGATTACACCCTTGGCATTTTGCATAGCGCCCTGGTGTTATAATTAGAGGAAATACGGTATGAATTGTACTCCAAAAAGATAGGCATAACTAAATATGAAATTATACAATAATGTGCTTTTAACTAAATATGAAATTATACAATGATGTGCTTCTAACTAGTAACATTTAAATTTTGTGAAAAAAAATTCATTTATATTCATTAGATAAATCATTCCTACAATCAGCTGACAACCATAAATGAAGTGTAAATACATCATTTCCCTTATTTCAGAAACAAATAATGCTAATCATTATTTTGCCCCGCTTTAGGGTAATGTTGTCATGACCTTCATTATTCATTGCCCGTCTGTTTTCTTTTCTAACTTAAACATGTTGGATCGAATAAATAAATGATTTATGGTCCGTCCAACCTAAGCCCCAAATTATCCAGAATAAAAAATACCCAGTATCCAGTGTAAAGCGTTTTATGTTACCCAGTCTGTTTTAATGTCGCTGGCGGTCATTAGTTATTCTGTCCTAAAGTCAATCAAACACCCTGTGCAACACATCGTTATCGTCGTGGCCCAGAAACCCCACACAGTCTCGGTGATTCCTATCTGTGCGTGTATATGTTCGCTTCAGTTTCTTTGTTGTTACTTTTATTTGTATATATCATATTGGCTCATTTTAAGGAAACTAACCCGCCAAATAACAGCAGAATTACACTTGTTTATAAAAACTCGATCCAGATGTTCAGGCCACATAATAAGGTATATGTGTCAAATTATAGGTTTATTCATGAGTTCTTAAAATAGTAGTGATTGAATATGCGTAAAATGAATTATGAATTGGTAACTCCTAATTCGGCATTCCAATTTTGGCCTTGCTGGTGAAAGCCATTTATATTGTGTCTTCAGAGTTTGGGTTCTCAAAATATGTAAGTTATATATACCTCATCCACAGTAGGTTTAGAAACGGTGTACATATGTTGTAAAATGTGGCTGTTGTTGGCAGGATAGAAATGGTGTACATATGTTGTTAAATGTGGCTGTTGTTGGCGGGATAGAAAAGGTGTACATATGTTGTAAAATGTGGCTGTTGTTGGCGGGATAGAAATGATGTACATATGTTGTTAAATGTGGCTGTTGTTGGCGGGATAGATATGGTGTACATATGTTGTAAAATGTGGCTGTTGTTGGCAGGATAGAAATGGTGTACATATGTTGTAAAATGTGGCTGTTGTTGGCGGGATAGAAATGATGTACATATGTTGTTAAATGTGGCTGTTGTTGGCGGGATAGATATGGTGTACATATGTTGTAAAATGTGGCTGTTGTTGGCGGGATAGAAATGGTGTAACTATGTTGTAAAATGTGGCTGTTGTTGGCGGGATAGAAACGGTGTACATATGTTGTAAAATGTGGCTGTTGTTGGCGGGATAGAAATGATGTACATATGTTACAAAAAGGTGGCTCTTGTTGGCGGGATAGAAATGGTGTACATATGTTGTAAAATATGACTGTTGTTGGCGGGAAAGAAATTGTGTACATATGTTGTAAAATGTGGCTGTTGTTGGCGGGATAGTAATGGTGTACATATGTCGTAAAATGTGGCTGTTGTTGGCGGGATAGAAATGATGTACATATGTTACAAAAAGGTGGCTCTTGTTGGCGGGATAGAAATGGTGTACATATGTTGTAAAATATGACTGTTGTTGGCGGGAAAGAAATTGTGTACATATGTTGTAAAATGTGGCTGTTGTTGGCGGGATAGAAACGGTGTACATATGTTGTAAAATGTGGCTGTTGTTGGCGGGATAGAAACGGTGTACATATGTTGTAAAATGTGGCTGTTGTTGGCGGGATAGAAACGGTGTACATATGTTGTAAAATGTGGCTGTTGTTGGCGGGATAGATATGGTGTACATATGTTGTAAAATGTGGCTGTTGTTGGCGGGATAGAAACGGTGTACATATGTTGTAAAATGTGGCTGTTGTTGGCGGGATAGATATGGTGTACATATGTTGTAAAATGTGGCTGTTGTTGGCGGGATAGAAACGGTGTACATATGTTGTAAAATGTGGCTGTTGTTGGCGGGATAGAAACGGTGTACATATGTTGTAAAATGTGGCTGTTGTTGGCGGGATAGAAACGGTGTACATATGTTGTAAAATGTGGCTGTTGTTGGCGGGATAGAAACGGTGTACATATGTTGTAAAATGTGGCTGTTGTTGGCGGGATAGATATGGTGTACATATGTTGTAAAATGTGGCTGTTGTTGGCGGGATAGAAACGGTGTACATATGTTGTAAAATGTGGCTGTTGTTGGCGGGATAGAAACGGTGTACATATGTTGTAAAATGTGGCTGTTGTTGGCGGGATAGATATGGTGTACATATGTTGTAAAATGTGGCTGTTGTTGGCGGGATAGAAACGGTGTACATATGTTGTAAAATGTGGCTGTTGTTGGCGGGATAGAAACGGTGTACATATGTTGTAAAATGTGGCTGTTGTTGGCGGGATAGAAACGGTGTACATATGTTGTAAAATGTGGCGGTTGTTGGCGTGATAGCTACTTTAATACATCTCCATGACTGAGTGGACTTACTCCTCGTAAAACTACGATTTTAAGTACATGCAACCATAGATGTCTGGGACTACCATTCCCTCTCCACTGCAGTATATAGAAGGACATCATACATCTTTGAAACTATTCATAATTTTACATTGCCAAAATGTTGTGATTTTACCTTATTTTCACTAGGTGATAAAAAGTGTGTTACTCGGTTTTTATCCTTGATAAAATGAAAATCTTTGGCCGAGTAATAAGATGACAATTTTCAAGTTTCGATTTTGAAAGATACATATTTTGAATCAATTAAATGTGTATGAAATATGCAGGGTTTTAAAGTAATCACACTGTAAAATAACTTAATTTTAACAGTAAACGTGATTGAACATCAAGGATAAAGACCGAGTTTATCACCTACCAGAATGTATTGTTATGTCTTTTTTCTGGTCACTGATTGGTCAGTATTTTTGATGATGCTCAGTCAAAATTATAAATTTATAATTTAATAAAGCATCATCAAAATAAACCAACCAATCAGTGATCAGACATTTGACACACCTCTAGATTCTGGTAGGTGATGAACTCGGGCTTTATCCTTGATGTTCAACCAAGTTTACTGCTAAAATTAAGTTATTTTACAGTGTGATTATTTTAAAATCCTGCATATTTCATGCACATTTATGCACATTGATTCAATACTATGTATCTTTCAAAATCAAATATATACAATAAAATAATCAACGTATATAATTAAAACTGTATAAAACAATCATTGATTTAGCCTAAGTCTAACACTCCAATACTCCTGTTCCTACTATCTGTCAAATCTTCCTATGTCTGCTAATTCTAAATCCTTCTAAAGTTTCTTTTAGGGCATACATGTATTATAAGATGTTGCATCAATGCAACACATTGCTATACAACTGTACGTTAAAAGTTCATATATGCTTGTACACTTGTAACATTTTGTAATATATTATGCATTGAGAGAAATAAAATATTAAAAACCAAATCTTGAAAATTGTCATCTTTTTACTCTGCCAAAGGTTTTTATTTTACTATAAGGATAAAACCCGAATAACACACATTTGATCACCTGGTGAAAATAAGGTAAAATCTCAACATTTTGGCAATGCAAAATCATGAATGGGAACTCACCACACAATATGGCCACTTTAATAAAAAAAGAAAAAATAACGAAATTTCTTCTCAAGAACAACAAAGCGTTGTTTTTAACTTGCGCAATCCAAACGGACTGCAGAGGTCATCTTCAATGTGCTATGGGTGCATAGTTCTCTATTATCACGTATAAAAAGGTTCTATTGGTTGTAAGAAACTGAAACAATACATGTGAGTCGCATCCACGGTGAAAAAAGCGCCACCTACAACACTCAGTAATAAAGTCGTGATCTTTGATGTGATTTATTGCAGCATAATTAAGGGTTAATTTGCTTAATCGTTATCTATAATTCAGCAACTTGTTGTTAAGGTAGCCAGGTTCTGTTTCATCATTTTAAATAATTGATCTATTACCTTCTTGTTTCCTTTTTACCTGTTCCTTTGGAAGATTTGTTTAATCTGTTTGAGATTATGTTATTTTAGTGTTACAAGTCTAGCAATGAACTTATTTATTAACCCTTCACCCGCTATGAATGTATAATGGACTGTCCTTTCTTAAAATTTAGACCATTCCATTTATGTTACAAAGGGGTGTTTTGAGAAATGACTGATGAGCAGCTGGACATTGTAAACCCTGATCTGCCTACAAGTTACTCGCAGGCTGTTCTGGACACAAAGGCTATTATAGTGTGAGATTCTATGAGAATAAAAAAAAAATGTGTTTTTTTATTCCAAGTTAATTAAATGTTAACTGGTGGGTCAACAGTTGGTGTAAATAGTTGGTGTAGTACATTTATTTACAGCATGATGGCATTGAAACATTGACTGTAAATGTTAAAAAAAGCACGAGAATAAAATCCGCTAATTATTAGTGGGCGCTTTAATCGGTCTATTTGTCCAGACCAATATCTGCAAGTAAGACAGATGGCTGTTAATACTATATTAAAAGCCAGAATATTCCTTGTTTATATATTTTAGAGAGAATAAATTTATGATCAGCGTATTTGTTTGATATCGAAAATATGTCACAATAGAGGCGAAATTGGGAATTTGGTTAAATAAACGAGCTTGAAGTACCTTCACGAGTTTATTGTTTTACTAAAATATCTTTAGCTTCATCATCATAATTGTTTCTTATTTTGATCAAACTTGGCACTCAGAGTAGCCATCACGGAGTAGCCATCACAGAGTAGCCATCACAAGACACAATTGCCCAACTGCTCAAATGTTTCAGCAGGAATTTAAGGTCTTTGGATGGACAAAAAATGAAGAAAAAAGATGTAATCGGAGACCTTGAGGCCACAGATTTGTCTAGGGCAACACCTCAATGTTTGGTTTTATTAATTAAAAGATAAAAAATATTTTTTATTGATAAGTTGCAAAGAAAATGTTCTTAACTAAACAAGTTGTTACTTAATGACGACAATTACCCCGGCCTTAATGAGCGTGTTGTGCCTCGGTATGAGTATTCGGCGATTTTCAAGACCCGCTCACCATGAGGGGTCACCTATTAAAATCCTAATAGCTACATCTCTATGTACCTGAGGATCACAGAAATATGGCTATCATGTTATTGAAAACATTTATCATATTGACTAAAATTGGAAGTAAATTTATCCTACGTGGATTATTACAAATTTTAAGTCAAATGGGCAATAAAAGGATTAAACTTTGGACGTTATGTTGCCGTAATGTTCAGGGTAAACAATTAAAAACAATTTTATGAAAATCTGCTTCTAGGGGGCAGTAATTTATTATAATTTATCAAAATTGGAAACTTGTTCTATCACAAGTTGCTAGCTTACCACATTGTAAAGAAATTCAAGTTATTGACCTTCTGTGCAGTTATGTACCGGCTATCGTTTATATGTCATTATTTCCTTGTTTATATGTGTGACTATTTCCTTGTTTATATGTGTGACTATTTCCTTATTTATATGTTTTTTACCCAAGTTCAGTGGAATTTCCTTGTTTATATATGTGACTATTTCCTTCTTTATATGTGTGACTATTTCCTTATTTATATGTTTTTACCCAAGTCCAATGGAATTTCCATGTTTATATGTGTGACTATTTCCTTGTTTATATGTGTGACTATTTCCTTATTTATATGTGTGACTTTCCTTATTTATATGTTTTTATCCAAGTTCAATGGAATTTTCTTGTGTATATGTGTGACTATTTCCTTGTTTATATGTGTGACTATTTCCTTATTTATATGTTTTTACCCAAGTCTAATGGGAATAAAATTAACATTCTGCTAAACTCTTTAATTTGTTGACTGCGAGACATAATCTGTGAGACATGATTTGAGACATGATATGTGAGACATGATCTGTGAGATATGATCTGAGACATGATACATGATCTGTGAGACATGATCTGTGAGATATGATCTAAGACATGATACATGATCTGTGAGACATGATCTGTGAGACATGATATGTGAGACATGATCTGTGAGACGTTATCTGTGAGACATGATCTGTGATCTGTGAGACATGATCTGTGAGACATGATCTGTGAGACATGATCTGTGAGAAATAATCTGTGAGATATTATCTGTGAGACATGATCTGTGAGACATGGTATGTGAGACATGATCTGTGAGACATGATCTGGGAACATGAAACATGATCTGAGACATGATCTATTGAGACATGATCTGTGAGACATGATTTGAGACATGATCTGTGAGACATGATCTGTGATCTGTGAGACATGATCTGTGATCTGTGAGACATGATATGTGAGACATGATCTGTGGGACATGATCTATGAGACATGATATGACTGTGAGACATTATATGACTGTGAGACATGATATGAAATGGGGTTTTACATTCCACTTACATTATGTAAAAGTCAACCAGGAAATGTATCATCCAAGAACCGCAGTCAACCAGGACATGTATCATCCAAGAACCGCAGTCAACCAGGACATGTATCATCCAAGAACCGCAGTCAACCATACAAGAAATATCAAAGAAACAAACCTCATTTACCAGGATAAATAAACGGCTATGTATATGACATCACAAACTTAGAAGGGGCGACAATAGGGCTACGGTCATATTGTGACAACACCATAGAGGGAGATGAGACGAAGGGTGAAGCTTCCCATCAGACATGCTACCAGGGAACAAGCCCAACTGTTGCCACATGGTCTGCAGCTCTAAAACAGCATGTCTTATCCACTGATCTACTGAGGTGGCCCTTGTAATCTTTAATTTGTCGCATTGTTGTTACCAAACAAACAGGCACCGCCGCGGTCGAGGTGTGGTCCTGGTCGACGTTGCGTTGTAAACCTTCTCACCTCTCACTGTTGTGAGTTCGAATCCCACTGGGAGCTCTTCTTGTGAAAAATGTTGATTCTTCTGGATGACGAGAGTATAATACAGTACTGGTTCTACATAGGTCTGCCTCTACCACAAAATGGTTCTACATAGGTCTGCCTCTACCACAAAATGGTTCTACATAGGTCTGCCTCTACCACAAAATGGTTCTACATAGGTCTGCCTCCACCACAAAATATATGTGGATGAAAATGTCCTAAAAATGACACCAAACAAGCAAACAAACATACAAAATAAAAGGATCCAGGGAGAATGTCTGTCAGCATCATTATTGTGTTCCTTTATTAGCTATTGGTTTATTCTTATACACACTACTAGGGGCCATAAAACAAATAAACACACACTCTGTGTTAGAAATTAAATTATTTTTTATAAAATTCGGGTACCTTTCCAGAATTATAAGTGCTTCTGCAATTATAAAAATAAACTTAACCAAGTTAGTCGTTGGGAATAAAACGGCTAATGTGATTTTGAAATTTTATTGAATAGAAACCTTGACACTAGGTGTCAGTGTTACATTTTCATTACTGAAATTTTATTAAACAAACATGTGCATTTCTTCAGTTGGCCATATGCCGGAACCCTTTCATGCCGGAAATTAGAAATGGAGATTTGAGAAAGAAGTAATTTTAGATTTTATAAACAAATGAATGTGTTCCATCTGCACAAGGTTATTTCATTTTAATCCATTTTGAGTTTGTTTGTGTAACGCTGTCTGCATTAAAAAAAACAATTACTTCATTTACATGTTCATGTTTGTGATTAAATTAATTTGATTTTTCTTTATAGGCGCTTTGGTAACTAAGAATGTTTAAATTTCTTAAATTCTAGAAATTTCTGAAAAAAAAGATTGGAATTAAGGTGTTGAAGGTGTCGGTATTAAATTGTTTTAGAATTATTTTTTGTTTAGAATTTGCCATATCAAAAGGTCAAGAAACTCATTCCTCAATGAGTAATGAAGACATTCTCCTATATAGGACTCATTACTCATTGAGTAATGAAGACATTCTCCTATATAGAACTCACTGTGAGAATACATTGTGTGTCTCCTATATAGGACTGACTGTGTTCCGAGAACACATTGAGTGTCTCCTATATAGGACTCTGTGAGAACACATTGAGTGTCTCCTATATAGGACTCTGTGAGAACACATTGAGTGTCTCCTATATAAGACTCACTGTGAGAACACATTGAGTGTCTCCTATATAGGACTCTGTGAGAACACATTGAGTGTCTCCTATATAGGACTCTGTGAGAACACATTGAGTGTCTCCTATATAGGACTCTGTGAGAACACATTGAGTGTCTCCTATATAAGACTCAATGTGAGAACACATTGAGTGTCTCCTATATAGAACTCTGTGAGAATACATTGAGTGTCTCCTATATAGGACTCTGTGAGAACACATTGAGTGTCTCCTATATAGGACTCACTGTGAGAACACATTGAGTGTCTCCTATATAGGACTCTGTGAGAACACATTGAGTGTCTCCAATATAGGACTCTGTGAGAACACATTGAGTGTCTCCTATATAAGACTCACTGTGAGAACACATTAAGTGTCTCCTATATAAGTATCACTGTGAGAACACATTGAGTGTCTCCTATATAGGAATGAGTGTGTTCCGAGAACACATTGAGTGTCTCCTGTATAAGACTCACTGTGAGAACACATTGAGTGTCTCCTATATAGGACTGACTGTTCCGAGAACATATTGAGTGTCTCCTATATAGGACTGACTGTGTTCCAAGAACACATTGAGTGTCTCCTATATAGGACTGACTGTGTTCCGAGAACACATTGAGTGTCTCCTATATAGGAATCACTGTCGAGTTCCATGTTTTGAAGGAAAGGAATATCTGAACTGTCTGCATTACTCATTGAGTAATGAATTTCATAACTTTCTGATATGGCAAATTATAAACAAAAATAATTCTAAATGATTTAATAGACTGTTTATATTGGTGTAGAAATTATATGGTAATATAGTTCTGTTTGTGTTCAAATTTCCCAAACTATATAGGAATCACGCATATTGGTGTAGAAATTATATGGTAATATAGTTCTGTTTGTGTTCAAATTTCCCAAACTATATAGGAATCACGCTGTTTGTAATTTTGTCCCGTGGCATGACACATTTTTATTACTTGCATATTTCTCAAACAGTTTTGAGTGGGTTGTTCCCAAACTTCATGACCTAATGTTCCTCTAAATCACCCATTGTTGATTGCAATGAATTTGGCCCTTTGTTTGACTTGAATTTAAGCGGGGGTATTCAGCTCCTTCAGTGATAGTTCTAGTTAATTTCTGGATAAATGTTTTAAATGAAAAGTCGTGAATGCGCCAGTTTAAAATATCAGTGTAGAAATGTATGGTTTGATTTTTTACATTCTAGTAATTTCCAAAATAAAAATATCAGGTTTGAGTCCCACTAGGAGCGCAACTTGTAAGGGAGAAAGTGTTGATTCTTACAGACGGCTGGAGGTACACAGGAATAAGTGGATGGTCTGCTTCCACCACGAAAACATCGACTGTCATATATAGCCTTAAATGTACTGGAAAATAATTTAAACTCCAAACAAACAAATGTACCTGGAGGAGAGACCACCTGGGTAATGTCACCATCTGAAGCAGAGGGTGTTAACTTTTCACCCCTATGAATTGCTTTAGCATGACCCAGTGAAGAGAAAAGTAGAGTCTATTGTACAAATGCAGGGATGATAGGTTTAAGTGCTTTAATAATTAAATTAGAAACAAAGTTATTAATTCTCAGTAAACATAATTACCCAAGCTTAACAGAAATCTGTTGAAAGAGTTCCACATTATTTTCTGCCAGTTTCTGCCCTGCCTGATTGATACTAGCATGTTGTTGATTTCTGCAACATCCATTTTTCATTACTTCATTTTTTCAATCAAGCGTAAGACAGTTTCGGTTTTCTGAGGTCCCTAATGTTTTAATTAAACTTTTGGAATGGAGCAAAAAATACTTACTGGAATCTCATTGGCTCTTGATTCTGACTGCTTCACATACTTTTCATACCAAATTCTATAGACTGCTTCCATGTTAATTCCCCTGTAAGTAGGAAATAGCCTCTTTTCTTTCTTCTTATGACTGATAAATGGTTTTCGACTGAGAGACGTGGATTTGGTTGAGTTATCGGAATGGAGTATACAGACCTACTTATCCCTTGACTAAACATAAACCAAATTTGTCAAATACTTTTGCAGCATGGCATATGAGTTGTGAGAAAAGAACCTATTACGTAGAGCCCAGTAGGGATTATGCGCTTCTACGACTAGGATTTGTCATTGAAGTTCTCACAGCGATTGTTTAACGTTATGCATAAAACAAATGTTTATGTAACAAAAAACAAATGTTCCCGTATTCTATTTCTAAATAATGTTCATATAAAATACTTTGTGATGTGAGTATTTGTTGTTTTGGTAAGATGCCACTATGAGCCAGAGGAGAATTTCTTTCCGTCGTATGTCGAGTATCGAGTAGAGAGTGTCGAGTATCGAATAGAGAGTGTCGAGTAGAGAGTAAAAAAGTGAGTTGTGAGGTACTGTTTTACATAATGCTGTCTCAGAAATATCACATTACTTATTAATTTGGTTTAAATGTGTTTATTTCCACAATTTAAATGATGTAGCGTAAATAACTCTTACAATATAGACAAAAGCTGAGAAGCTGATATAAATACTTCCATAGTGTGGATGTGATAGAAATGTCGCACTTCAAGAATGCTTATAGAAATGTCGCACTTCAAGAATGCCATTTGGTTTCATACATTTAGTTTCATACATTTAGTTTCATACATTTGGTGTGTTTCATACATTTGGTTTGTTTCATACATTTGGTTTCGTACATTTGGTTTGTTTCATACATTTGGTTTGTTTCATACATTTGGTTTCATACGTTTGGTTTGTTTCATACATTTGGTTTTGTACATTTGGTTTGTTTCATACATTTGGTTTGTTTCATACATTTGGTTTGTTTCATACATTTGGTTTCATACATTTGGTTTTGTACATTTGGTTTCATACATTTGGTTTCATACATTTGGTTTTGTACATTTGGTTTCATACATTTGGTTTCATACATATGGTTTCATACATTTGGTTTCTCCTTTATGGTAAGAATAACATAAGCAAACTTAAAGAAACTAACTGGTCAAACAACAGCAAAGTTACACACAAAACCGCAGATGTTCAGGTCATATATAAAATGTAAATGTGGCAATTAAAAGTATAGGTTTATTCATGTAAAATGCGTTAAAGAAACTAACCCTCCAAATAACAGCAAATTATTCTCTACAAAACCGTCCTTTAGCCAGGTGTTTACGTCATATAATAATGTTCTTAAAATACCCATGATTGAATATGCTAAAAATGAATTATGAGTTGGCAACTCTTAATTTGATGCTCCAGCTTTTGGATTTGGCCTAGCTTTGGGATTTGGCCTAGCTTTGGGGTTTGGCCTATCTGGTCAGTTTGGGGTTTGGCCTATCTGGTCAGTTTGGGGTTTGGCATATCTGGTCAGAGCCCTTTATATTGTGTCTATTGAATTTTTGGATTCTCAAAATATGTCAAGTTACATATATACCTCATCGTGTGTAGGTTTAGAAACGGTGTACATCTTTTGTAAAATTAGCCTGTTGATGGCGTGTTGTAAAATTAGCCTGTTGATGGCATGTTGTAAAACTAGCCTGTTGATGGCGGGATAGGGACTTTAAGAACAAAACAAATATAAAGAAAAAAAAGGAAATTGTTTTCTATGAGACTCTAGTCATGTATAGCTATGTACAGCCATATGTAGCCATGTACAGCCATGTATAGCAATGTAAGCCATCTATAGCCATATATAGTCATGTATAACCATGTATAGCAATGTACAGTCATATACAGCCATGTATAGCCATATATAGCCATGTATAGCCATATATAGCCATGTATAGCCATGAATAGCCATGTATAGCTATGTACAGCCATATATAGCCATGTTTAGCCATGTACCATCATCACATATAGTCATGTATTGCCATGTACAGCCATGTATAGCCATATTTAGCCATGTACAGCCATATACAGCCATGTATAACCATGTAAAGTCATGTGTAGCCATGTACAGCCATATGTAGCCATGTACAGCCATATATAACCATGTATAACCATATAAAGTCATGTATAGTCATGTACAGCCATATATAGCCATGTATATCCATGTAAAGTTGTGTATAGCTATGTACAGCCATATATAGCCTTGTATAACCATGTAAAGTCATGTATAGCTATGTACAGCTGATTCAAATGAGAAAGTAGCGTCACAAGGTTTATCATCTGACTTCGTTTTTTTCGCCTTTTTCGGCAAGAAAAAATCTGAAATCCGCTTCATCATTGATGCTGACACGGCTAATGTAAAGCCATAGCAACAGACGGGTTACGCTGTATTTACTATGTAAAAATACTGTACAGATTAGTTTATCGATCGCAACACAGTCAGCAGGTGTGCGCAGTGTGCCTAAATAGCAGAATGGGAGAAAATTAACGAAATTACCATCGCCGATCAAGTGCGCCGGCGGCGGGCCCATTCCTTATGAGCAATGGCGAAGCCTAGATTGAACACTGATAACCAGTTAAAGCCATGTATAGTCGTGTACAGTCATGTACAGCCATGTATAACCATGTAAAGCCTTGTATAGTTGTGTACAACCAAATATAGCCATGTATAGTCATGTATAACCATGTATAGCTATATACTGCTATGTTCAGCCATGTACAGTCATGCACAGCTATGTACAGCCATATATAGCCATATGTAATCATGTATAGCTATGAACTGCTGTTTACAGTCATGCACAGCCATAATATCTTTAATATTCTGGCAAATAGTATTTGAAAGTTCATTTATAGCCATGTACATTTATTCCAGAAAATTTGCGTCACATTCTAAAACTACGGCTTCATTTGCCAGATTATTTATTTCGCTAAAAAATCTAAGTTTAAATTATAGTTTCATTCCAGACATCTGTAAAGTGCTTGTCAGAGCCATTTGGAAAGAGTCCAGCATCTTCACAGTATTATAAAATACTATAATCCTAATGTGAGTTTGCTCCATATTAAATACATGATTAAACATTTTTAAAGTGCTGTTACTTTACGATTTACTGTCTTTTAGCAATTTTTAAGTTTCGTTGTATTTCTTAAGATTGTCATGTGACATGAAATTTTTATACAACTGTGAAATCCAGATTATTAAAAATTAGGTACTTATACCGTTATTTTTTGTGGTTCTTAAATTATTTTGAGGAGTATACTATAATATAGTACAGCCATGTACAGTTGTGAGGTTATTATTTTGAGGAGTATACTATAATATAGTACAGTCATGTACAGTTGTGAGGTTATTATTTTGAGGAGTATACTATAATATAGTACAGCCATGTACAGTTGTGAGGTTATTATTTTGAGGAGTATACTATAATATAGTACAGCCATGTACAGTTGTGAGGTTATTATTTTGAGGAGTATACTATAATATAGTACAGCCATGTACAGTTGTGAGGTTATTATTTTGAGGAGTATACTATAATATAGTACAGCCATGTACAGTTGTGAGGTTATTATTTTGAGGAGTATACTATAATATAGTATACTGCTGAAGTGAATTTGCTCCGTATTTAATACATGATAAACAAACATGCGCAACAGTAGCGGTTATTCCCAGAGTCCGGATAGAATCCGGATATACAAGACTAATAGAAATAGTAATGAGTTCTTTCAGACATCGTACTTGAAAAATCTCACAGTTGTTTCAGGCAATTCACTTATGTTGATGGATTTTAAATTATTGTGTTGAAGATGAACAACAGATGGGAGGGGAAAGCAATTGGCAAAATCTCCAGAGTTCTTATTATCTGACTTCAGCAGGTTCATTGTAGCGGGATCCACTTAGCGATTTTTTTGCCCGTCGTTAAATTGTACAACCGAGCCAACCAGACGCAATATTCCCAAAATTTTCGTTCGTTTGTTTAAAACATGCTTCTTCCATTTTATTTAGAAATGCAGATGTGTAAATATTTGTGCAATATTTTAAATTAAAAAAAACAACTCAAGGTTATAATGCTGCTTTGAAAAATGCTCACTTTTGTGTGTGGTTGTGACATGATAGTCACTATTTTGTGAGGTTGTGGCAGGACAGTCACTGTTTGTGTGGTTGTGGCAGGACAGTCACTATTTTGTGTGGTTGTGACATGATAGTCACTATTTTGTGACGTTGTGGCAGGACAGTCACTGTTTGTGTGGCTGTGGCAGGACAGTCACTATTTTGTGTGGTTGTGGCAGGACAGTCACTATGCTGTGTGGTTGTGGCAGGACAGTCACTATTTTGTGTGGTTGTGACATGACAGTCTCTATTTTGTGTGGTTGTGGCAGGCAATCACTATTTTGTGTGGTTGTGGCAGGGCAGTCACTATTTTGTGTGGTTGTGGCCAGACAGTCACTATTTTGTGTGGTTGTGGCAGGACAGTCACTATTTTGTGTGGTTGTGGCAGGACAATCTCTATTTTGTGTGGTTGTGGCAGGGCAGTCACTATTTTGTGTGGTTGTGGCAGGGCAGTCACTATTTTGTGTGGTTGTGGCAGGACAGTCACTATTTGGTGTGGTTGTGGCAGGACAGTCACTATTTTGTGTGGTTGTAGCAGGACAGTCTCTATTTTGTGTGGTTGTGACAGGCAGTCACTATTTTGTGTGGTTGTGGCAGGGCAGTCACTATTTTTTGTGGTTCTTGCTGGACAGTCACTATTTTGTGTGGTTGTGGCAGGACAGTCACTATTTTGTGTGGTTGTGGCAGGACAGTCTCTACTTTGTGGGGTTGTGGCAGGGCTGTGAGTCACTATTTTGTGTGGTTGTTACAGAACAGTCACTATTTTATGTGGTGGTGGCAGGACAGTCACTATTTTGTATGGTTGTGCTATTTTGTGTGGTTGTGGCAGGACAGTCACTATTCTGTGTGATTGTGGCAGGGCAGTCACTATTTTGTGTGGTTGTGGCAGTACAGTCACTATTTTGTATGGTTGTGGCAGGACAGTCACTATTTTGTGTTCGTATAATCATGAATGATAACATTCATCCATTCTTAAAAAAAAATCTACTATTTTTTTATGTGCAAAATTTCATCTTAAAGGGACACTTGGCAGTCCTGGAGTTTTATCAAGAATTGAAATTACAGTCTCAATTTATTTATCCTGTATTCCATTCAGTATCATTTTGACTTTAAACCTGCTTGCATATAATTAAATAAATGTTCCAGTTTTCAATTGTTTCGTCATTATTGGTACAAAATAATCAACAGTTAGTAATACACAATAATCAACAGTTAGTAATACACAATAATCAACAGTTAGTAATACACAATAATCAACAGTCAGTAATACACAAAAACACTTTGCTTTCAAATACGTTTATAATGATAGAACAAATGCAATTCATGTAAAAAACGGGATGCTTTGTGTTTAATCAAGATTGTCTTGTGTCCCTTTAAAGTAGGATTCAATCTCTGTTCAGTCGAGCATGCTTCTACTCCGGCAACAGGAGGAAACTGCAGAACATCATGCAGCTTTGGCAGTATAAACTTTAAAGGAACACATGGCAGTTTGTAAGTCTTCATCAAGCATTAAAGTGTGTGTGTGTGTAGGTGTATAGTCCCTCCACCATCAAAAGGACGTCCTAAAGGTATAGGTACAATAGAGTCTGGTCTTTCAAGCATTAAAATTAGCCTCGCAATTTATTAATCCAGTATCATTTTGACTTTAAAACTGCTTGCATATATTTAAATACAATTTTGAGTTTTCAACTTTTATTCGTTATTATACCATAGATTTGAATATATTATTGGTGCAATATAATCAACAGTTAGTAATATGCAAAAGCAGTTTGCTTTATACTATTCTTATAATTAATATTAATGATTGAACAAATGCAAGTTATGTAGGAAAAATAACGGGACGCCGCGATTTTTAAAAAAATCAAGATTGCCGTGTGTCCCTTTAGGCCAATTCCTGTTATATTTTATGCTATTTTGTGTAATTTACGCTTTTATAGATTGCTTGTTGGGAGATTAAGATGCAACCACCTGTATGGGCTATACGACAGAGGTATCGCAAAATGATGTCATTGTTAAAAGTGAAAATATTTGCATAATGCCTTTTGAATGTTCTTCTTTATTTTGTTTGATATCTTCTTCAATATCTTCGCACGTGAAAATTGATATCTTTAATAACAATGGTGATACATCGTTGAGAATGATTTACGATATTTGGAGGTCAAAAGTTGGTAAATAAACGGGGTATCAGTGTCGCGAGGAGCTGTGTCCGTTGTCGCACCATTCCGGATTAGGTAAAGGTATACTGGGTTAGGTTTTATGTGCAATAAATTATCAAATAAACAAGGATACAGTTTTTATAGCCAGTATTTTTGTGGCTAGAAAATACCTTTTGTGGATTGGGTTTTGATACTTTTGGAATGAGGGCATTTTTATATAAATACTTTAGGAAAGTAGTGGTTTAGTAAATGTGATTTTGTCATTACAGCGGCCTGGTTTATGTGTTTGTCCTTGGGTTTTGTTACTTTCATTCTTTTTAAAATGTAAAAAGTACATCGTTAAAATTTAGTTTAGGCAGAACTAAAAAGTGATAATAGGTTTAGACTCAAATTTATTTTATTAAAACGGGAACTCTGTATTAATTTTGACAAGGGTCCCCATCTGAACAAAATTGGTAAAGGACCAATTAAGCTTATAGCAACAGCAAAATATTAAACCTCTGCTCTTGCAGTTTCAGAGAAGAAGATTTTTTAAGTTGTATATATATACTGAAAGGAAAAAGAAACACGACATGGGAATTTCCGCTATACTGCACACTAAATTCCATATATATTCCAAGGAAATTCCAAAATGTTTTAGTAAAAACGAAAGTTGCAGTTAGTTACAGAAAGGACACAACTGTGATGTTGTAGACGTTGTAATCACAGTACACGTAACAAGAAATTCATAAATGTTGAAGTTCCTCTTTGAAATACTGAGCCAGTTCAATAAGTACTGTATTTAACATAAAGAGCTTGCAAAATTTTGCATCCTAAGTTTGCTCACATCACATACTCTGTCAATAATGAAACTTTGAAGGAATACTATTTGCTGTGTTATGTGTTGTTTTAGTATTTTTTCCGAAAGGAAAGATCTTACGTAACCATGTACCATTTGATTAACAGCAGCATATTGTACATACAATATAAAGCGGAAATTCTTTCTTTTTCCTTTCAGTATATAACTATTTGATAATCCAAATGCTATAGACATAATATAACCAGCCAGGCCAAACTCCAAAACTGGAGTGTAATATAACCAGCCAGGCCAAACCCCAAAACTGGAGTGTAATATAACCAGCCAGGCCAAACTCCAAAACTGGAGTGTAATATAACCAGCCAGGCCAAACCCCAAAACTGGAGTGTAATATAACCAGCCAGGCCAAACTCCAAAACTGGAGTGTAATATAACCAGCCAGGCCAAACCCCAAAACTGGAGTGTAATATAACCAGCCAGGCCAAACTCCAAAACTGGAGTGTAATATAACCAGCCAGGCCAAACCCCAAAACTGGAGTGTAATATAACCAGCCAGGCCAAACCCCAAAACTGGAGTGTAATATAACCAGCCAGGCCAAACCCCAAAACTGGAGTGTAATATAACCAGCCAGGCCAAACCCCAAAACTGGAGTGTAATATAACCAGCCAGGCCAAACCCCAAAACTGGAGTGTAATATAACCAGCCAGGCCAAACCCCAAAACTGGAGTGTAATATAACCAGCCAGGCCAAACCCCAAAACTGGAGTGTAATATAACCAGCCAGGCCAAACCCCAAAACTGGAGTGTAATATAACCAGCCAGGCCAAACCCCAAAACTGGAGTGTAATATAACCAGCCAGGCCAAACCCCAAAACTGGAGTGTAATATAACCAGCCAGGCCAAACCCCAAAACTGGAGTGTAATATAACCAGCCAGGCCAAACCCCAAAACTGGAGTGTAATATAACCAGCCAGGCCAAACCCCAAAACTGGAGTGTAATATAACCAGCCAGGCCAAACTCCAAAACTGGAGTGTAATATAACCAGCCAGGCCAAACCCCAAAACTGGAGTGTAATATAACCAGCCAGGCCAAACCCCAAAACTGGAGTGTAATATAACCAGCCAGGCCAAACCCCAAAACTGGAGTGTAATATAACCAGCCAGGCCAAACCCCAAAACTGGAGTGTAATATAACCAGCCAGGCCAAACCCCAAAACTGGAGTGTAATATAACCAGCCAGGCCAAACCCCAAAACTGGAGTGTAATATAACCAGCCAGGCCAAACTCCAAAACTGGAGTGTAATATAACCAGCCAGGCCAAACCCCAAAACTGGAGTGTAATATAACCAGCCAGGCCAAACCCCAAAACTGGAGTGTAATATAACCAGCCAGGCCAAACCCCAAAACTGGAGTGTAATATAACCAGCCAGGCCAAACCCCAAAACTGGAGTGTAATATAACCAGCCAGGCCAAACCCCAAAACTGGAGTGTAATATAACCAGCCAGGCCAAACCCCAAAACTGGAGTGTAATATAACAAGCCAGGCCAAACTCCAAAACTGGAGTGTAATATAACCAGCCAGGCCAAACCCCAAAACTGGAGTGTAATATAACCAGCCAGGCCAAACCCCAAAACTGGAGTGTAATATAACCAGCCAGGCCAAACCCCAAAACTGGAGTGTAATATAACCAGCCAGGCCAAACTCCAAAACTGGAGTGTAATATAACCAGCCAGGCCAAACCCCAAAACTGGAGTGTAATATAACCAGCCAGGCCAAACCCCAAAACTGGAGTGTAATATAACCAGCCAGGCCAAACCCCAAAACTGGAGTGTAATATAACCAGCCAGGCCAAACCCCAAAACTGGAGTGTAATATAACCAGCCAGGCCAAACCCCAAAACTGGAGTGTAATATAACCAGCCAGGCCAAACCCCAAAACTGGAGTGTAATATAACCAGCCAGGCCAAACTCCAAAACTGGAGTGTAATATAACCAGCCAGGCCAAACCCCAAAACTGGATTGTAATATAACCAGCCAGGCCAAACCCCAAAACTGGAGTGTAATATAACCAGCCAGGCCAAACCCCAAAACTGGAGTGTAATATAACCAGCCAGGCCAAACCCCAAAACTGGAGTGTAATATAACCAGCCAGGCCAAACTCCAAAACTGGAGTGTAATATAACCAGCCAGGCCAAACCCCAAAACTGGAGTGTAATATATCCAGCCAGGCCAAACCCCAAAACTGGAGTGTAATATAACCAGCCAGGCCAAACCCCAAAACTGGAGTGTAATATAACCAGCCAGGCCAAACCCCAAAACTGGAGTGTAATATAACCAGCCAGGCCAAACCCCAAAACTGGAGTGTAATATAACCAGCCAGGCCAAACCCCAAAACTGGAGTGTAATATAACCAGCCAGGCCAAACTCCAAAACTGGAGTGTAATATAACCAGCCAGGCCAAACCCCAAAACTGGAGTGTAATATAACCAGCCAGGCCAAACTCCAAAACTGGAGTGTAATATAACCAGCCAGGCCAAACCCCAAAACTGGAGTGTAATATAACCAGCCAGGCCAAACCCCAAAACTGGAGTGTAATATAACCAGCCAGGCCAAACCCCAAAACTGGAGTGTAATATAACCAGCCAGGCCAAACCCCAAAACTGGAGTGTAATATAACCAGCCAGGCCAAACCCCAAAACTGGAGTGTAATATAACCAGCCAGGCCAAACTCCAAAACTGGAGTGTAATATAACCAGCCAGGCCAAACCCCAAAACTGGAGTGTAATATAACCAGCCAGGCCAAACCCCAAAACTGGAGTGTAATATAACCAGCCAGGCCAAACCCCAAAACTGGAGTGTAATATAACCAGCCAGGCCAAACCCCAAAACTGGAGTGTAATATAACCAGCCAGGCCAAACTCCAAAACTGGAGTGTAATATAACCAGCCAGGCCAAACCCCAAAACTGGAGTGTAATATAACCAGCCAGGCCAAACCCCAAAACTGGAGTGTAATATAACCAGCCAGGCCAAACCCCAAAACTGGAGTGTAATATAACCAGCCAGGCCAAACCCCAAAACTGGAGTGTAATATAACCAGCCAGGCCAAACCCCAAAACTGGAGTGTAATATAACCAGCCAGGCCAAACCCCAAAACTGGAGTGTAATATAACCAGCCAGGCCAAACTCCAAAACTGGAGTGTAATATAACCAGCCAGGCCAAACCCCAAAACTGGAGTGTAATATAACCAGCCAGGCCAAACTCCAAAACTGGAGTGTAATATAACCAGCCAGGCCAAACCCCAAAACTGGAGTGTAATATAACCAGCCAGGCCAAACCCCAAAACTGGAGTGTAATATAACCAGCCAGGCCAAACCCCAAAACTGGAGTGTAATATAACCAGCCAGGCCAAACCCCAAAACTGGAGTGTAATATAACCAGCCAGGCCAAACCCCAAAACTGGAGTGTAATATAACCAGCCAGGCCAAACCCCAAAACTGGAGTGTAATATAACCAGCCAGGCCAAACCCCAAAACTGGAGTGTAATATAACCAGCCAGGCCAAACTCCAAAACTGGAGTGTAATATAACCAGCCAGGCCAAACCCCAAAACTGGAGTGTAATATAACCAGCCAGGCCAAACCCCAAAACTGGAGTGTAATATAACCAGCCAGGCCAAACCCCAAAACTGGAGTGTAATATAACCAGCCAGGCCAAACCCCAAAACTGGAGTGTAATATAACCAGCCAGGCCAAACCCCAAAACTGGAGTGTAATATAACCAGCCAGGCCAAACTCCAAAACTGGAGTGTAATATAACCAGCCAGGCCAAACCCCAAAACTGGAGTGTAATATAACCAGCCAGGCCAAACCCCAAAACTGGAGTGTAATATAACCAGCCAGGCCAAACCCCAAAACTGGAGTGTAATATAACCAGCCAGGCCAAACCCCAAAACTGGAGTGTAATATAACCAGCCAGGCCAAACCCCAAAACTGGAGTGTAATATAACCAGCCAGGCCAAACCCCAAAACTGGAGTGTAATATAACCAGCCAGGCCAAACCCCAAAACTGGAGTGTAATATAACCAGCCAGGCCAAACTCCAAAACTGGAGTGTAATATAACCAGCCAGGCCAAACCCCAAAACTGGAGTGTAATATAACCAGCCAGGCCAAACTCCAAAACTGGAGTGTAATATAACCAGCCAGGCCAAACCCCAAAACTGGAGTGTAATATAACCAGCCAGGCCAAACCCCAAAACTGGAGTGTAATATAACCAGCCAGGCCAAACCCCAAAACTGGAGTGTAATATAACCAGCCAGGCCAAACCCCAAAACTGGAGTGTAATATAACCAGCCAGGCCAAACTCCAAAACTGGAGTGTAATATAACCAGCCAGGCCAAACTCCAAAACTGGAGTGTAATATAACCAGCCAGGCCAAACTCCAAAACTGGAGTGTAATATAACCAGCCAGGCCAAACCCAAAACTGGAGTGTAATATAACCAGCCAGGCCAAACTCCAAAACTGGAGTGTAATATAACCAGCCAGGCCAAACCCCAAAACTGGAGTGTAATATAACCAGCCAGGCCAAACCCCAAAACTGGAGTGTAATATAACCAGCCAGGCCAAACCCCAAAACTGGAGTGTAATATAACCAGCCAGGCCAAACCCCAAAACTGGAGTGTAATATAACCAGCCAGGCCAAACCCCAAAACTGGAGTGTAATATAACCAGCCAGGCCAAACTCCAAAACTGGAGTGTAATATAACCAGCCAGGCCAAACCCCAAAACTGGAGTGTAATATAACCAGCCAGGCCAAACCCCAAAACTGGAGTGTAATATAACCAGCCAGGCCAAACCCCAAAACTGGAGTGTAATATAACCAGCCAGGCCAAACCCCAAAACTGGAGTGTAATATAACCAGCCAGGCCAAACCCCAAAACTGGAGTGTAATATAACCAGCCAGGCCAAACCCCAAAACTGGAGTTGAATTAATTACAAGTTACTAACTCATAAATCATTTTACAGATACTTCGTCACGGGTGCTTTAAGATCACATGAATAAACCTATACTTTTAATTTGGCACATATACATTATTATATGACCTGAACACCTGGTTAGAGTTTCGATAAATGTTTTTGTAGCAGTGTAATTTTGCTGTTATTTGGCAGGTTAGTTTCATTAAAAAAAAACACAACAAAATGCAGAGCATGTGTTTTGATGTTTATTTAAAAAAACTGTGTAGGCAAATGCCTAGTACCTAGGCAGCTATGCGACTGATAGATTCCCGGACAAACGAGGAAGGACTATCAAGTTATGTTGTCAAATAAACCTCATTTGTTATACATATTAATTGCCCCATGATTCCATTTTCCTTTTGAGGGATATTGTATTATTTGCAATATCTTGTTCTTCTTAAAACAACATAACAGGTTTGGTTTGGTTGTTGGGGTATTCTTTTGGGTGGAGACTCTGGTTCAGCCTTTCGAGCCATATATAGTAGGGCAGTACCTATTGTTGTCACTTCTTCATATGTGTTTTGTTCATATTTTCATTCATTGTCATTTCACCTTTTTATGGTGTGTTATTTTATTTTGATGAGCATGGTGTTATTTAGTCTCTACGTAATATGGTGTTTGAATGAACATTTTATTCATATTTCACCTCCTTTTACAGCTTTGCAGGTATGTTTTCCTGCAGATTATACTGCTGATGGCTTCTATCAGGTATACCATGTTTCACTTATTTTGAAACATGCTGTCTGTCAGTCAAATTAATTTTCCATGTCTGATTACTCCAACACATGTAGAGTTGATTGTCCATAGATAAACAGGTCAGTTGGGTCTTTTGTGATATTTACCACCACTGTTTAATAGTTGTCTAGAGAACCAGTAAAAGAAATATTAATCCTCCAAGATAAGTGACTGACTTTGTTTTGATTATTGGTTAATTCCTTAATTAATTCAGAAAAAAATCACAAAATTAAAAAAAAAAAAATAATAATTTATATATAATTTCCTATTATATCAACGATCAACCATTCCAGTTTATAATATAGTCAACTATCAACCATTGTAGTTTATAATATTGTCAGCTATCAACCATTCCAGTTTATAATATTTGTCAACTATCAACCATACCATAATATTGTCAACTATCAACCATTCCAGTTTATAATATTGTCAATTATCAACCATTCCAGTTTGCAATATTGTCAGTTATCAACCATTCCAGTTTATAATATTGTCAATTATCAACCATTCCAGTTTATAATATTGTCAATTATCATATATTCCAGTTTATAATATTGGCATCTTAGATCATCAACCATTCCTGTTTATAATATTGTCAACTGTCAACAGTTCCAGTTTATAATATTGTCAACTATCAACCATTCCAGTTTATAATATTGTCAATTATCAACCATATTGTCAATTATCAACCATTCCAGTTTATAATATTGTCAGCTATCAACCATTACAGTTTATAATATTTGTCAACTATCAACCATTCCTGTTTATAATATTTGTCAACTATCAACAGTTCCAGTTTGTAATATTGTCAATTATCAACCATTCCAGTTTATAATATTGTCAATTATCAACCATTCCAGTTTATAATATTGTCAGCTATCAACCATTACAGTTTATAATATTTGTCAACTATCAACCATTCCTGTTTATAATATTTGTCAACTATCAACAGTTCCAGTTTATATTATTTGTCAACTATCAACAGTTCCAGTTTATAATATTTGTCAGCTATCAACCTTTCCAGTTTATAATATTGTCAACTATCAACCATTCCAGTTTATAATATTTGTCAACTATCAACAGTTCCAGTTTATAATATTTGTCAACTATCAACCTTTCCAGTTTGTAATATTGTCAGCTATCAACCATTCCAGTTTGTAATATTGTCAACTATCAACCATTCCAGTTTGTAATATTGTCAACTATCAACCATTCCAGTTTGTAATATTGTCAACTATCAACCATTCCAGTTTGTAATATTGTCGGGCTATCAACCATTCCAGTTTGTAATATTGTTAATTATCAACCTTTGTGTTTTATATGAGATGGAGAACTTCCTAATTATACTGTTATTGTATATGGCACATTCTTATATATAGAGGATCTTACATGGGTACTCATTCATTATTGAATTTATTAAACGAGTTGGAAAAATGATATAATGCGAGGTTCTTGCCGAGCATTATATCATCTTGGCTAACGAGTTTAATAAATTCAATAATGAATGAGAACGAATGTTAGATTCTATTTATCACATAACTCGCATATCGACTTGCATTTTGCCTGTCGCTTTAACACGCTAAACCAACATAAACTGTGGGAGTCATTATCAAATTTTTTGGCAGCGCATACTAGACTTATTTGCATACTTATATAACTAGTGGTATATTGAAAATATAGAATGGTGTTATTCCACACCCACACCGTAAGTTATGTGATAAATAGATATACATATATATATGAGTGACAAATACTGACAGAATTTCATTAAGGCATGGTTTATCCCTATAAAATACTCGAATCTGAATGATGTAATGGTACAAATACAGACCACTTCCATCAGTAATGATTTCTGAATGGCTGAACTGTTGCCAAGGTTACAGATAAACAACTGCCACTTGTATGTGAGAGTGCCCTTATGGTGGTATTGAACCCAAAAGAAGATTTATCAGAAACAAGAGATCTCAAATAAACCATACAATATGTTGGAAATCTCTTGGAAAATTAACTGTGCATGTAGACCTAATGATTTATGGTGAGAACTTGAATGCAAGTATGACTGTAATGATGTTGGCCTACAGGTGACTGTCTACAGTCTCTATGGAAAATCTGCACTAAGATCTAGAGAGTTCTTTGAAGGCACCAACTGTAGTAAGACAATCAAGAGCTGCCACTTGTTTGCAAGTATGCCTTTAAATTTCTCAAGACTTTGAAAATAAAGAATTGACTGTAGAAGTGTGCCCTGTAACAAGACCTTGAAAAAAGCGAGCTGTCACCAGTAAGTGACGAATGCCCCCAAGTTCATTTGACATTTGACCTCCAAGTGTGACCTTGACCTTTGAGGTAAGGACCTGATTCGTGTCCTTCTCATTGTGATAAACATTTGTTGAAGTTTCATGAACTTTCCAAGTGTAACATAAATGGAATGGTCTTAATTCAAAGAAAGAACAGTCCATTATATATATGTAGGGGGTTAAAGATTATTTTTAAATCAGACAGAAATATATTCAGCATAAGCAGTGGACTATTAAACTAATAAACTCTTAACATTTTTGGTGGGACTGCTACTTGTACGATAATTTCAGAATGTAATAATAATTTGGAACCATCATTTGGCACATTCTTGTTAATGGAACTAAATATTTAAGATAATTCTATCCCATAATGCCAATCATGAATGTATTTTTGGAATGCCTTTATATTAGCAAAACGTGGATTTAATATGTAAGTAACGTTGTCATCGGCCTTGGTTACCATGGACAACAGCGTTTACATTATCATCTGGCACGATTATACATGAAGAACTGCATTCCTTCAAAAATTGTGAAATTCAGACATGGGATTATCATGGTGCCAGCTAGCAGACAACATCAGAAGCAGACGCAAAAATCACTTTACCAAGCTTCTGCATGACTCTGGACTTTAGTTACCAGTTTTTTTTTCATAAAAAGTTCTTATGTAGGAGTGGTTGGGGAGAAAAGTTTAAAACTTTTTAAGTATGTGTCTTGTAATGGTGTTAGTTACATAGTTAAATATCAAATTGACCTTTAGTTACATAGTTAAATATCAAATTGACCTTTAGTTACATAGTTAAATATCAAATTGACCTTTAGTTACATAGTTAAATATCAAATTGACCTTTAGTTACATAGTTAAATATCAAATTGACCTTTAGTTACATAGTTAAATATCAAATTGACCTTTAGTTACATAGTTAAATATCAAATTGACCTTTAGTTACATAGTTAAATATCAAATTGACCTTTAGTTACATAGTTAAATATCAAATTGACCTTTAGTTACATAGTTAAATATCAAATTGACCTTTAGTTACATAGTTAAATATCAAATTGACCTTTAGTTACATAGTTAAATATCAAATTGACCTTTAGTTACATAGTTAAATATCAAATTGACCTTTAGTTACATAGTTAAATATCAAATTGACCTTTAGTTACATAGTTAAATATCAAATTGACCTTTAGTTACATAGTTAAATATCAAATTGACCTTATCAAACCTATACAAACGTGATCTTCTCATTTAACCCTGAACTCTCTACATATATATAATGGACTGTTCTTTCTTTGAATAAGACCATGCCATACATGTGACAAAGGGGTGTTTTGGGGGAAATGACTGATCAGCAGCCAGACATCGCAAAGGCTATTATAGACGTGCTTAGCGGGTTAACAATAATTATTTAACATTATGACATGATTGTTTAAAATGTAGACCAAAATACACATACCATATATACTTGTTTGACCAATTTGTTTGTGTTCTTTTTATTTATTTTAATTTTTAGCTCTACTGATCAGAGATCAGCAGAGCTTATGCCGTGGTGCGGCGTCCGTCGTCCGTCCGTCTGTCCGTCCGTCCGTCTGTCCGTCCGTTAACTTTTATTTGTAGCGACTACTTCTCTGAAACTACTGGATGGATATTCATAAAACTTTACAAAAATGTTGCACATGAAGTCTAGTTGATCTTAGCAAAAATTCATGTTGATGTGAAATCCAAGATGGCCGCCAAAGCTAAAAATAGATTTTTAGCTCTACTGATCAGAGATCAGCAGAGCTTATGCCGTGGTGCGGCGTCCGTCGTCCGTCCGTCCGTCTGTCCGTCTGGCCGTCTGTCCGTCTGTCCGTAAACTTTTATTTGTAGCGACTTCACAGCTGAAACTACTGGATGGATATTCATGAAACTTTACAGAAATGTTGCCCATAAAGTCTAGTTGATCCTAGCAAAAATTCATGTTGATGTGAAATCCAAGATGGCCGCCAAAGCTAAAAATAGAGTTTTAAAATACAAGTTTGTAGCGACTTCTTCTTGAAAACTATAAGTGATATTGATATGGGACTTTTTCTAAAATGATCAGCATGACATGATGTTGATCCTAGTCAAAAATCGTTTTGATTCAACGTTAAACATGGCTGCCAGCGGCCATCTTTGTTTACATAGAGTTATATAGTAAAAACTTGTAGCGACTACTTCTCTGAAACTACTTGGTGGATTGTCATGAAACTTTACAGGAATGTTGCTCTTGATGTCTAATTGATCCTAGAAAAAGTTCAGGTCGGCCGGAAATTCAAGATGGCCGTCACAGCTAAAAATAGATTTTTAAAAAATAAGTTTGTAGCGACTACTTCTTGAAAACTATAAGTGATATTGATATGGGACTTTTTCTAAAATGATCAGCATTACATGATGTTGATCCTAGTCAAAAATCGTTTTGATTCAACGTTAAACATGGCTGCCAGCGGCTATCTTTGTTTACATAGAGTTATATAGTAAAAACTTGTAGCGACTACTCCTCTGAAACTACTTGGCGGATTGTCATGAAACTTTACAGGAATGTTGCTCTTGATGTCTAATTGATCCTATCAAAATTTCAGGTCGGCCGGAAATTCAAAATGGCCGTCACAGCTAAAAATAGATTTTTAAAAAATAAGTTTGTAGCGACTACTTCTTGAAAACTATAAGTGATATTGATATGGGACTTTTTCTAAAATGATCAGCATGACATGATGTAGATCCTTGTGGAAAATTATTTTGATTCGACGTTAAACATGGCTGCCAGTGGCCATCTTTGGTTACATAGAGTTATATAGTAAAAAATTGTAGCGACTACTCCTCTGAAACTACTTGACGGATGTTCATGAAACTTCACAGTAATGTTGCTCTTGATGTCTAGTTGATCCTAGAAAAATTTCAGGTCGGCCGGAAATTCAAGATGGCCGCCACAGCTAAAAATAGATTTAAAATAAATAAGTTTGTAGCGACTACTTCTTCAAAACAATAAGAGATATTGATATGGGACTTTTTCTAAAATGATCAGTATGACATGATGTTGGTCCTTGTCGAAAATCGTTTTGATTTGACCTTAAACATGGCTGCTTTGTTTACATAGAGTTATATAATGAAAACTTGTAGCGACTACTTCTTTGAAACTACCTGACGGATTTTCATGAAACTTCACAGGAATGTTGCTCTTAATGTCTTATTGATCTTAGCAAAATTTCAGGTCGGCCGGAAATTCAAGATGGCCGCCACGGTTAAAAATAGATTTTCAAAAAACAAGTCTGTAGCGACTACTTCCTGAAATCAAAATCAATCAGTAGAGCTTCAAGGTCATTGACCTCTTGTTTAAATACAAGTTTGTAGCGACTACTTCTTGAAAACTATAAGTGATATTGATATGGGACTTTTTCTAAAATGATCAGCATGACATAATGTTGGTCCTTGTCGAAAATCGTTTTGATTTGACGTTAAACATGGCTGCCAGCGGCCATCTTTGTTTACATAGAGTTATATAATGAAAACTTGTAGCGACTACTCCTCTGAAACTACTTGACGGATTTTCATGAAACTTCACAGGAATGTTGCTCTTGATGTCTAATTGATCCTAGCAAAATTTCAGGTCGGCTGGAAATTCAAGATGGCCGCCACGGCTAAAAATAAATTTTCAAAATACAAGTTTGTAGCGACTACTTCTTGAAAACTATAAGTGATATTGATATGGGACTTTTTCTAAAATGATCAGCATGACATGATGTTGGTCCTTATCAAAAATTGTTTTGATTCGACGTTAAACGTGGCTGCCAGCGGCCATCTTTGTTTACATAGAGTTATATAGTAAAAACTTGTAGCGACTACTCCTCTAAAACTACTTGGCGGATTTTCATGAAACTTTACAGGAATTTTGCTATTAATGTCTTATTGATCCTAGCAAAATTTCAGATCGGCCAGAAATTCAAGATGGCTGCCACAGTTAAAAATAGATTTTTAAAAAATAAGTTTGTAGCGACTACTTCTTGAAAACTATAAGTGATATTGATATGGGACTTTTTCTAAAATGATCAGCATGACATGATGGTTATCCGAGTCTAACATTATTTTGATTCGACATTAAACATGGCTGCCAGTGGCCATCTTTGTTTACATAGAGTTATATAATGAAAACTTGTAGCGACTACTCCTCTGAAACTACTTGACGGATTTTCATGAAACTTCACAAAAATGTTGCTCTTGATGTCTTATTGATCCTAGCAAAATTCCAGGTCGGCCGGAAATTCAAGATGGCCGCCATGGCTAAAAATAGATTTTCAAAATACAAGTTTGTAGCGACTACTTCTTGAAAACTATAAGTGATATTGATATGGGACTTTTTCTAAAATGATCAGCATGACATGATGTTGGTCCTTATCAAAAATCGTTTTGATTCGACGTTAAACGTGGCTGCCAGCGGCCATCTTTGTTTACATAGAGTCATATAGTAAAAACTTGTAGCGACTACTCCTCTAAAACTACTTGGCGGATTTTCATGAAACTTTACAGGAATGTTGCTCTTAATGTCTAATTGATCCTAGCAAAATTTCAGATCGGCCAGAAATTCAAGATGGCTGCCACAGTTAAAAATAGATTTTTAAAAAATAAGTTTGTAGCGACTACTTCTTGAAAACTATTAAGTGATATTGATATGGGACTTTTTCTAAAATGATCAGCATGACATGATGGTTATCCGAGTCGAACATTATTTTGATTCGACATTAAACATGGCTGCCAGTGGCCATCTTTGTTTACATAGAGTTATATAATGAAAACTTGTAGCGACTTCTCCTCTGAAACTACTTGACGGATTTTCATGAACTTCACAGGAATGTTGCTCTTGATGTCTAATTGATCCTAGCAAAATTTCAGGTCGGCCGGAAATTCAAGGTGGCCGCCACGGCTAAAAATAAATTTTCAAAAAACAAGTTTGTAGCGACTACTTCCTGAAATCAAAATCAATCAGTAGAGCTTCAAGGTCATTGACCTCTTGTTTTTTTTATTTTATTTATTTATTTTTTATTGTTTTTTTTCCCTGTGTGGTTGCCGGGGTAGAATACAACCACTGCAAACACACCGTCACATGCAGAGGGGTAGGACACCCCCATTCATATTCATTTTGTCATTTTTTGTTCATGCTCATTTAAGGTCTTCATCATGACCCCTGCATTGTTTCAGGTGCCATCTCGCTCACATCACTAAGAGCAGTGGCAGAAAAACAATAAACGTGGCTCCAATGTAATTGGAGTTTTTACGATAGAATTTGCAGCAACTCTGCAGTTCAGGGTGAGAAGGTTCTAGGCCCATTTTCCATATTTTATCTCGATGTACATGGAAGATGAGCCTGGCATGTTCATGCCTGTTAGGCGCCATATAACCTGTAATGTGTTGGTGCGCCTTAAAACCCCAATTCAATTCAATTCAATTATTTATTTTTAGCTCTACTGATCAGAGATCAGCAGAGCTTATGCCGTGGTGCGGTGTCCGTCGTCTGTCCGTCTGTCCGTCCGTCCGTCTGTCTGTCCGTAAACTTTTAAACTAGAGTTATATAATGAAAACTTGTAGCGACTACTCCTCTGAAACTACTTGACGGATTTTCATGAAACTTCACAGGAATGTTGCTCTTGGTGTCTAATTGATCCTAGAAAAATTTCAGGTCGGCTGGAAATTCAAGATAGCCACCACGGCTAAAAATAGATTTTTAAAAAATAAGTTTGTAGCGACTACTTCTTGAAAACTATAAAAGATATTGATATGGGACTTTTTCTAAAATGATCAGCATGACATGATGGTAATCCGAGTTGAACATTATTTTGATTCGACGTTAAACATGGCTGCCAGTGGCCATCTTTGTTTACATAGAGTTATATAATGAAAACTTGTAGCGACTACTCCTCTGAAACTACTTGACGATTTTCATGAAACTTCACAGGAATGTTGCTCTTGATGTCTAATTGATCCTAGCAAAATGTCAGGTCGGCCAGAAATTCAAGATGGCCGCCATGGCTAAAAATAGATTTTCAAAATACAAGTTTGTAGCGACTACTTCTTGAAAACTATAAGTGATATTGATATGGGACTTTTTCTAAAATGATCAGCATGACATGATGTTGGTCCTTGTCAAAAATCGTTATGATTCGATGTTAAACATGGCTGTCAGCGGCCATCTTTGTTTACATAGAGTTATATAATGAAAACTTGTAGCGACTACTCCTCTGAAACTATTAGACGGATTTTCATGAAACTTCACAGGAATGTTGCTCTTGATGTCTAATTGATCTTAGCAAAATTTCAGGTCGGTCGGAAATTCAAGGTGGCCGCCACGGCTAAAAATAGATTTTCAAAAAACAAGTTTGTAGCGACTACTTCCTGAAATCAAAAGCAATCAGTAGAGCTTCAAGGTCATTGACCTCTTGTTTATTTTATATTTACAAAAAGTAGGGTTTGAGTGTCAAAAACTTGGGTGGGAGGGTCTGAAAACTGAAGAAAAAAAAACTGGCCTTACCAAGCTTCTGGATGACTATGGCCTTACCAAGTTTCTAGATGACCCTGAACTACAAAGTATTTGAACAAACAGTGAAATAATCAAAATCATAGTTCCATGTGCCTTTTCATGAATGTTCCAACAAATTTAAACAAAATAAAGCATACACTTTGATCAGAAGGGATATCAAAACATATTGTTCCCAGAAATAAACAGTCTATCCCCGCAACTCTGCCATTCATCATGTCTTTTGTTTCTGGAGGATTGTGGGAAGTTTTATAGTGATGTTATTTCTTTGTATGTTAGGCACCAAAAAAATCAAAAAAAATTGTATTTTGTTTATTGCACATTGCCTAACAATCCCAACAGTGGATGATCAAATAGAATTTAAAAAACATATGTTTTTCAATAATTATCCAACATTAATTACCCAACATTACTTTTTTTATCATAGGAAGCTCTCTATCCATATATTCTGATCAAAGTTGGCATAATGGCTGCCCCAGTGCAAAATAAAAACTGCCCAAATGATAAAACTTGTAATTCTTTAGGGTTAGTTTGAAGGCTTTGACTTTTTGAAGAAAAATTTAAAAACTCTGATTATTACACAATTCTTCAGTTCTAAGGAACTCTTTTGACCAGAAAGCTATGAAGCAGGAACAGACTAATCTTAGTTCCCCAGAGTACATTGATGGGTACACTTTATGACAGTTTATGTCTGGAACAAGCTTCCTGTCCATCAAGCATAGGTATAAAAGTGCTCTTTCATCTGTACTACAGAGCTGGGACTTCAGACTAGCTGTCAGCGCTCCGAGTTTATTATACTGATTGATCCTGTGTTATTCTAAGGTTTATAATCCTTCCATCACAGTCATAAGGGATACCATATACCAGCCGGACTGGCTTGACTCATATTCAAAATTAATGTTCTATTAAGAAATGAAAATTTCAAGTCCATCTGTGATTGCACTTTTTAAAGTGAGAATCACAATTATTTAATGTTTTAACCGTGGGAGTGGCGTAGTGATAGTCTGTCCGCCTCACACTTGGGAGTAGTGGGTGGGAGTGGCGTAGTGATAGTGTGTCCGCCTCACATGCGGGAGTTGTGGGTGGGAGTGGACATGCGGGAGTTGTTGGTGGGAGTGGTGTAGTGACAGTGTGTCTGCCTCGCACGAGGGAGTTGGTGGTGGGAGAGGTGTAGTGATAGTGTGTCTGCCTCACATGCGGGAGTTGTGGGTGGGAGGGACGTAGTGATAGTCTGTCAGCCTCACATGTGGGAGTTGTGGGTGGGAGTGACGTAGTGATAGTGTGTCCGCCTTACATGCGGGAGTTGTGGGTGGGAGTGGCGTAGTGATAGTGTGTCCGCCTTACATGCGGGAGTTGTGGGTGGGAGTGGCGTAGTGATAGTGTGTCCGCCTCACATGCGGGAGTTGTGGTGGATGGGAGAGGACATGCGGGAGTTGTGGGTGGGAGTGGTGTAGTGACAGTGTGTCAGCCTCGCACGCGGGAGTTGTGGGTGGGAGAGACGTAGTGATAGTGTGTCCGCCTCACACGCGGGAGTTGTGGGTGGGAGTGACGTAGTGATAGTCTGTCAGCCTTACATGCGGGAGTTGTGGGTGGGAGTGGCGTAGTGATAGTGTGTCCGCCTCACACGCGGAAGTTGTGGGTGGGAGTGACGTAGTGATAGTCTGTCAGCCTCACATGCGGGAGTTGTGGGTGGGAGAGGCGTAGTGATAGTGTGTCCGCCTCACACGCGGGAGTTGTGGGTGGGAGTGACGTAGTGATAGTCTGTCAGCCTCACATGCTGGAGTTGTGGGTGGGAGAGGCATAGTGATAGTGTGTCCGCCTCACATGCGGGAGTTTTGGGTGGGAGTGGCGTAGTGATAGTGTGTCAGCCTCACATGCGGGAGTTGTGGTTGGGAGAGGCGTAGTGATAGTGTGTCCGCCTCGCATGCGGAAGTTGTGGGTGGGAGAGGCATAGTGATAGTGTGTCAGCCTCACATGCGGGAGTTGTGGGTTGGAGTGACGTAGTGATAGTGTGTCCGCCTCGCATGCGGGAGTTGTGGGTGGGAGAGGCATAGTGATAGTGTGTCAGCCTCACATGCGGGAGTTGTGGGTGGGAGTGACGTAGTGATAGTGTGTCCGCCTCACATGCGGGAGTTGTGGGTTCGATCCCCAGCCAGGTCACATCAAAGACTTCATAAAAAGGTACTTGTGTAGCTTGCAACACGTTCAGCATAATAATAATAATAATAATAGACTTTATTTACAGAGGGTAATACACATTTAGTTACAAAACTAATCTTCCATGTGGCCTTCTATTATTTACACATTTACAATACTTATTGGCAAATCGGTTAAACAATGAATAAGAGAATAAGATATCAGCAGCCAGCCTCACACACCCTTGTATATATGCAGCCACCTCCCGTTCAGCTTCTGTCCACAGGCCTGCTCATACATTAGATTTCAAAATACTCAAACTCACAAATAATAATAATAATAATAATAATAATTAAGAAACATAAAACATGCACACACAATATTGATGACATAACATATATGTAGATACCTGAAAACATAGACAAAGAAAAAAAGAAAAAAAAAAGGAAAAGGATATTAATTATTTGAAAAACAAAAATAACAAAACATACAAACAAGCAAACAAAGCTAAACGCTAACACTTTCCAACGTACTTACATACAATCATACTGTCTGATGTACATATCTAACTCCCCTATGTTCTCTAGTATTCTATTTACAAAATGTTCAAACCGAAAATTAAATATTCTGAACTCAAATAATTCCAGATTTAGATATATTATTCGCAATCTTTAATATCAGTCTCGATGTTTTTAAGTAATACATTAATAACTTTATGATGTTTGTTTTATCCATTTTACGAAGTTACAATGAAAAGAATCAACTGTTTATAAAGGTTCTTGCATGGACTGGTCGGCCTGGTGTCTGTATAATGTGACTTGGTGAGGTATCATACTTTGTATAGACAGGTATGCCAGTGTGGACACAACATAACGTTGAGCATTGAGCTCACCATCAGCGTAGCTACTATTAGGCCATATAGGCCTGGGCCTGTACATAGATTTGAAAAAATTAAAAAATTAAAAAAGTCCAAAAATGCTATAAAAACTGAAGTCAGTGGGGGTTGGGGGTTAAGGGTCAACATTTGTTTATTTTAATTTACAGTGTAGGTAATTCACCTTTGTCAAATGTTAATTCTCAAATTTGTCCATGAAATATTTCTTCGAATACCACACAAGTCCTCTGTCAGATATACTCCAAAATGCACCATTGCATAGCTAAGTTAAAAAAAAAGTCCCCGGAACCCCCTAGATTGTCAGGCCTTTATATGCAGTTCATGTCAGCTACGCCCTTACTCGCTGCTACAAGCAGACACCGTCGGGATGGCTAATTGTTAAAAATGGTGTTAAACTACATGAGTTTTAACTCTTAACCCACTATATATATATAATGGATTGTTCTTTCTTTGAATTCAGACCATTCCATATATGTGACAAAGGGGTGTTTTGGGGGAAAATGGGTTTACAATGGACGCAAAGGGTCTTATAGCCGTGCTTAGTGGCTTAAGGGTTAATGTAAGTATTTCAAATTGTTGTTACTTTGGAGTAAAGGCTTACTTTGGAGTAAAGGCTGGCGTGGCCCGGTGGATAGAATTGAATTGAATATAGTTTAACGGCTCATCAACACAGTATAGGTTATTTAGAGCCGCCCAAGAGAGAGGGGAAGGATACATAGGAATCCGGGAATTGTGCCCTACTCTTATTATCGAATAGATTCCTATGGTTCTTTAACGTGCTCGGAGGATAGACCGATACACGGGACCGTCCGGTTTACGTCTCCATCTGACTGACGAGGCTAAGGGAAAGTGTCTTGCCCAAAAACACTGACGAAACTCAGTGGCACCACCGAGGATTGAACCAAGGGTCTCCGGTTACAAATCCGCCACGCTACCGACTGCGCCACGCCAACCCTCTTGAAACTGGAGGACCCTGGTTTAAGCCTCACTGGCAACAATGAGTTTTTTCAGTGTATTCATGAGGAAGACACTTTCCCTTGACCTCAACCGTTGGGAGACCTCAAACATTTATCGGAGTCGATCATCTGAGCATGTTAAAGAACCATAGGAATCTGTTTGTGAGTAAGAGTAGGGCAGGTTCCCTGATTCCTTAATATCCGTCCTTCCCCTTCTCAGGAGCAGCTCTAAATAACCTATAATGTGTTGATGAGCTGTTAAACAGCATTCATTACTTTGGCATATGTTTTCCCTATAATTATGTTGATACACTTGATCATGCTTCTGATTTTTAACAGCCAAAACAATAAAGTCCAAACACAAATATTTTTCTCAAGTACTACTCTCAAGAAGGGACAGTAAATCATCATTACAAAATCTACACTACCACCACAGCATGAAGCTGTGGTCAAAGTCATCTCAGCTCATCAAAGGAAAAACAACAACTAAAGGTGTTACTAATTAGCCAAAATTTTTAAAATAAACACAGGCTGTAAATCATGTGGAAGGGAATCCTTGAGGTTTGATATTTCAATTAGTGGTGCATGTTTCCTGTTTATGTTTTGACACAGGAGCTGACATGCGTCCACTGTAGAGTCCAAGTATTTTGTAGCGAATAAATTCCTCTTGTGATGCTATTTTATGGTTCTAGCAGAGTTTCTCAAATGCTTCCATCACATGAACTGCAATTTTAGAATTTTCATAAAAAATACCAGTCTCTTTAAATGCTATGTAGATGATAATACAAAGCAGGTATTTTGATCAATCTCATTAAAATCATATTCTAATTACGGTACGCTTTGATACTCTCCACTATAGGATCTGACCACACACCCTTGTAGGTCACGTCAGATCAACCTTTCATCTAATCAATATTCATGAGAAGATCATCTAAATTCAACCAATGAAATCACGCATTTCATATGCAGTTCAGATGATGTTCGAGTGAACTGAACAAAAGAAAATCCACATAAAACACATAGATTTATATCCAAATAAAGATAAAATCTTCGTGTGTTATTGTTGTGGATTGCACGATAAATTCAAAGAAATGCACTAAATGGAATGTTTTTTATCAAGATACGAAAAAAATCATGGGTGCTGCCATGTATGTTTTGAAAATATATATTCCACCAAACTTTTTACGACATTAGTACTCTAAATAGTAAGCCCTAGTACATCTGGCCCGCTTAGCATGGTTAATAGCGCTCTCGACTGTTGACTCACGAGTGTCATTTTAGTGTGGGTTCAATCTCACAAATCGGTAATGTTTTTTGTACCACTATTAAATTCCGTCAAACAATCTTTTCTTTAATTTTATTTCAGTAAACATTCAGTAATGGTTGGTGTATTATGTTTGTCAACATGTTTTGTGTTTTATAAGTTAAAAGTTAAGGACATTGTCTCTTTCAATACCAAGCGTAGACTGCTCCACAGTGTTTTACTAAAAAGTGACATGCGCAGTGAAGCAGTCTATACTGAACAATTTTGTAGGCTGAAATCTGATTGGCTAATCGTAAGGTCAATCTGACGTGACCAGCAATGGAGCATTGTCAGATCCTTGTAGTGTAGAGTATCCTAGCATGATAAAGGGTCTGATTTTAATGAGATTGGTATTTGGATCTTAAAATAAGACAGATCTTTAGATTTTAAAAAAGTATGCATAGTAACAGAAAGATACAGATGTCCTTTAAAAAAAAAGAAAAAGAAGATATGTCAGAAATGTAAATCAATGTTGTTGCTATTAAAAGTATTAAGATGCATAAAGCATTTTTAACACATGTTTTTTCATTTAAGACATCATATTTTGGGTAATGGGATAAGCCTAGCATGCTTTTTCAAGCTGTTTTTTCTCGTTTATAGAATTAAGATATATCCCTGGTACAAAGAGACTGGGCGGAGAATCCGAATTATTCCCCATAAATATAATTATATAGCTCCTGGAATATAAAGGTTGGATAAAAAAATTAAAGGCTTGGAAATAGGGCATCAATGCATGTTTGAGGGGGTTCTATAACTCAACTCAGGTGCAGGGGTGTTCACTTCCTCATTTTATTACACTTTCATCATAAACTACTCAGGGTTTCATCTGAGGAGACAATTTCTTACACTGACTGTCTGAAGTTAGGTACAAACAGCTTTAAGTGAAAAGATAATGATACTTGAAAGAATGAACGGTTAATTTGTGTTCTTGCAACTTTTATATTTATTGCAACCTTGCTAATGGTGCCTGCAAAAATTGGCGCGTTTTTGTCATAATATTACGATAATATTTTATATTGAAGTTAGTAGATGTTATGTAATTGGTATAAATTATAATGATGATGAAGTTGAGCTTTGAAGTAATAAACACACTGATGAAATCAGCATGAAATTTGGTAGATCTCCGCCCATTTATGAAAGGAATGAGGAAATTAGAGAGAAGAAACACGTTAATGATACAGTGGAGCCTAGTTGAACACCATGGAACACAGTCTCCAAATTTACCAGAATATATGCTCTCTTTGGGCATGAGATCTTCTAAAAGAGGCTTATTAATTTAATTGTAACGTGAAATTGTTTCTCATCAGGCAGTAGTTTTCCTTAACCCTTAAACCCCTACGTATATATAATGGGCTGTTTTTTCTTCTAATTAAGACCATTCCATTTATGTGACAAAGTGGTGTTTTGGGGGCAAATGACTGATCAGCAGCCAGAGATTGTAAGTTACTTGCAGGCTGATCTGGGTTTACAATGGACGCAAAGACTGTTATAGTCATGCTTAATGTTTTAAGGGATAAACAAATGTTTCTATATAGGAGTAAAGAAAATGGTTCCTTGCAAAGTCTGTTACGGTTGATCTTTGTAAATTCGTATCTTGTTTTTTTCAGCTCATGTTTTGAAAACACCGATTAGTAAGAGCTATTGTTGCTACCCAAACGTCATCAACGTCGTCAACGTCGCTATCAGCGTTGTTTCATCATCAGCTTACCTGTTAATATATATAGTGTTACAAGTTATAAATGTAACGAGAAAAGAAGCAAAACTAGCAACTCAAAAATATAATTAACAAATTTATTTACATAAAATATTCACTTACAGAATACACAAATCCAGTTTTTCATTAATATCCAATTTGTTAATTAAGTCCAATTGAAATTATCCAATGTTCCTTTAATCCAAAACAGTAAGTGTCTCTTTAATCCAAATGTTAATTATTCTTTCACTCCAAATTAGTTTCCAATATTTCCGGTTTAGTCCAAATATCCAATTTCACTGTTATTATGAATGAGCACAATATGTATTAAATCCTCTCACAATTATCTAAAAGAGTCCAAATCTAATTTAACTTTAATGAAGATTACTGAAACCGATCTGCTGAGCTGCTCCCAGAGTATGTTTATATACTGTCATAGTTTGTTCCAGAAGACTTCCCCACTAAAACCGTCCAAGAGAACAGTCCACATCATCCTAAATGAATTTGCATAAATAATTTGCATAAATGGTTAACATAGCTGTTCCTCAATGTCAATATACAGCTGATCTCATCATATGTTTACAACATCTATAGGGTAACAATAGTAACTAAAATCTTGGTTAAAGCTACAGAGTCCCTATTTTAACTGGTAATAACTCATGAATATGAATGAGTCATGTGTGAAGTAGTTTTAAATCGACGAACACCCCAAAAGTCTGTATATAAGCAGAAATCGATGCGTAAAATTTCACATTTTTATTTAGCCTCCATACAGGTAACATCGATAAATATACTGCTTCAGAATATATGTGATAAAAAAAAAAAATTGCCCTGAACAGGATTTGAACCAAAGCCACAGAATTGTAAGTTTTGAAAGATGTATGCTGAAACACTAGACCATGGCTATTTATTGGTATGCTGTAGCATTTTTTAACACTAAATAGGCATTACGTAATAACAAGTGCGCGCACACAAACTCATCAAGCGCTAATTAACAAGTTGAGATATTGTTGTTTTGAGGCAAGTATTAGTTTCATATTGATAACATACATTATTACACCAGGCAATGTTATTTTACACGTTCTCTATAAACCCCTGGCTGGATTTCAACGAAACTTGACAAGGATGATCAGTATCAAGCCTAGTTGTACATATCTTTGCCATATTCCGGTTGAATGATTTTTGGCAGAATTATGGCCCTTTAAAAGTTTTAATAGACACATTTTGTCCAGATTAGTCTTCGAAATTTCTTGCTAGATTTCAACGGTAGGGATGATCAGTACCAAGCCTAGTTGCACTTGTCATTGCCATGTTCTGGTTGAATGAATTCTGGCAGAGTTATGACCCCTTAAAGGTTTTAATACACTAACTTTGTACGGACTAGTTCTCCTGAACCTCTGGCTGGATTTCAGCGAAACTTGGCAGGGATGATCAGTAGCAAGCCTAGTTGCGTATGTCATCGCCATGTTTTGGTTGAATGATTTTTGAAAAAGTTATGGCCCCTTATACATAAACTTTATCTTTAGCCAGTAGAACGTCCACAGGCCCTCTGGGTCTCTGGTATTCTGATTTACTTCACACAGACTAGCATCTGAATTGCCAGTGTTGCACTTGTTAGCTCTTGTTAGTATTTTATGAACTGAAAGGTTGGATAAAAAATCAACAGTTAATAATATGCAAAAATAATTTTCTTTATGCTTTTCTTATAATTAATATTAATGTCGAAAAACGAACAGGATGCAGTGAGTTTTTAAAAAATCAAGATTGCTGCATGTCCCTTTACTACCTTCACTGCTTAGTTACACTGGCTTACAGGATATTTTCCCAGGTCATTAATCAGCTGTAGTATTAAAACAACATAATGCAGTAGCAAAGAAGTGTCCTCTAAGAATTTCTGTCAGCAGCCAAATCTTCCTGTTGTTCCCAGAAATAACAAACAATACTAGAAACGGCATTCTGGTGGAGTCGTCAGAATCCAGGCGATTAATCATGGCTTGTCACAACTCTGTCAAGCTACGCTGTATTTGTTTCTTATTTCTCAGAATTATCCTTTGTAGAATATTCTTTTATAGACGTGTCATTATTTTTCTTTTTTATCATTTTATCTGGACTAATTCTTATGAAGGCTAGCCCTCTTTATTAACGACTTCAAGCAAGTAAGTCACTTAATTACCACTTCTTCATCCATAGGTCAGGTGGTGGCGTTAACCAGGTACCAAAAGTCTAACCTCCTCATGGAAAAGGACCAGGGGAATCTATTTTATAAGAGAAAGGTGAACGGAAGGCGATGTTTTGTGGGTCTGCGGGCCATAAATTGCATATCACAGTTTGTGGGCTGCATCCTCTCCAGCTGAAAATAATGATTGTGTTGATAAGTGATTCAACTGCAATTCATTTCAATTTAATTATTTTCTTGAAAGTAGTATTGTGTCATCTGCATATCAAAGTAGTGTTGTGTCATCTGCATATCAAAGTAGTGTTGTGACATCTGCATATCAAAGTAGTGTTGTGTCATCTGCATATCAAAGTAGTGTTGTGTCATCTGCATATCAAAGTAGTGTTGTGTCATCTGCTTATCAAAGTAGTGTTGTGTCATCTGCATGTGAAAGTAGTGTTGTGTCATCTGCATATCAAATCAGGCTGCTGCATAAGGGTCAATTTTACTTGTGTCATGTTTGATTGTTGTTATCTGAAGATGTTATAGTGTTGTGTCATCTGCATATCAAAGTAGCATTGTGTCAACTGCATATCAAAGTAGTGTTGTGTCATCTGCTTATCAAAGTAGTGTTGTGTCATCTGCTTATTAAAGGAGTGTTGTGTCATCTGCTTATCAAAGTAGTGTAGTGTCATCTGCATATCAAAGTAGTGTTGTGTCATCTGCATATCAAAGTAGTGTTGTGTCATCTGCTTATTAAAGGAGTGTTGTGTCATCTGCTTATCAAAGTAGTGTAGTGTCATCTGCATATCAAAGTAGTGTTGTGTCATCTGCATATCAAAGTAGTGTTGTGTCATCTGCTTATTAAAGGAGTGTTGTGTCATCTGCTTATCAAAGTAGTGTAGTGTCATCTGCATATCAAAGTAGTGTTGTGTCATCTGCATATCAAAGTAGTGTTGTGTCATCTGCTTATTAAAGGAGTGTTGTGTCATCTGCTTATCAAAGTAGTGTAGTGTCATCTGCATATCAAAGTAGTGTTGTGTCATCTGCATATCAAAGTAGTGTTGTGTCATCTGCATATCAAAGTAGTGTTGTGTCATCTGCATATCAAAGTAGTGTTGTGACATCTGCATATCAAAGTAGTGTTGTGTCATCTGCATATCAAAGTAGTGTTGTGACATCTGCATATCAAAGTAGTGTTGTGTCATCTGCATATCAAAGTAGTGTTGTGTCATCTGCTTATCAAAGTAGTGTTGTGTCATCTGCATATGAAAGTAGTGTTGTGTCATCTGCATATCAAATCAGGCTGCTGCATAAGGGTCAATTTTACTTGTGTCATGTTTGATTGTTGTTATCTGAAGATGTTATAGTGTTGTGTCATCTGCATATCAAAGTAGCACTATGTGTCATCTGCATATCAAAGTAGTGTTGTGTCATCTGCTTATCAAAGTAGTGTTGTGTCATCTGCTTATTAAAGGAGTGTTGTGTCATCTGCTTATCAAAGTAGTGTAGTGTCATCTGCATATCAAAGTAGTGTTGTGTCATCTGCATATCAAAGTAGTGTTGTGTCATCTGCTTATTAAAGGAGTGTTGTGTCATCTGCTTATCAAAGTAGTGTAGTGTCATCTGCATATCAAAGTAGTGTTGTGTCATCTGCATATCAAAGTAGTGTTGTGTCATCTGCTTATTAAAGGAGTGTTGTGTCATCTGCTTATCAAAGTAGTGTAGTGTCATCTGCATATCAAAGTAGTGTTGTGTCATCTGCATATCAAAGTAGTGTTGTGTCATCTGCTTATTAAAGGAGTGTTGTGTCATCTGCTTATCAAAGTAGTGTAGTGTCATCTGCATATCAAAGTAGTGTTGTGTCATCTGCATATCAAAGTAGTGTTGTGTCATCTGCATATCAAAGTAGTGTTGTGTCATCTGCATATCAAAGTAGTGTTGTGACATCTGCATATCAAAGTAGTGTTGTGTCATCTGCATATCAAAGTAGTGTTGTGACATCTGCATATCAAAGTAGTGTTGTGTCATCTGCATATCAAAGTAGTGTTGTGTCATCTGCTTATCAAAGTAGTGTTGTGTCATCTGCATATGAAAGTAGTGTTGTGTCATCTGCATATCAAATCAGGCTGCTGCATAAGGGTCAATTTTACTTGTGTCATGTTTGATTGTTGTTATCTGAAGATGTTATAGTGTTGTGTCATCTGCATATCAAAGTAGCACTATGTGTCATCTGCATATCAAAGTAGTGTTGTGTCATCTGCTTATCAAAGTAGTGTTGTGTCATCTGCATATCAAAGTAGTGTTGTGTCATCTGCTTATTAAAGGAGTGTTGTGTCATCTGCTTATCAAAGTAGTGTAGTGTCATCTGCATATCAAAGTAGTGTTGTGTCATCTGCATATCAAACTAGTGTTGTGTCATCTGCATATCAAAGTAGTGTTGTGTCATCTGCTTATCAAAGTAGTGTTGTGTCATCTGCATATCAAAGTAGTGTTGTGTCATCTGCTTATTAAAGGAGTGTTGTGTCATCTGCTTATTAAAGTAGTGTTGTGTCATCTGCTTATCAAAGTAGTGTTGTGTCATCTGCATATCAAAGTAGTGTTGTGTCATCTGCATATCAAAGTAGTGTTGTGTCATCTGAATATCAAAGTTGTGTTGTGTCATCTGCATATTAAAGTAGTGCTGTTTCATCTGCATATCAAAGTAGTGCTGTGTCATCTGCATATCAAAGTAGTGTTGTGTCATCTGCATATCAAAGTAGTGTTGTGTCATCTGCATATCAAAGTAGTGTTGTGTCATCTGCATATCAAAGTAGTGTTGTGACATCTGCATATCAAAGTAGTGTTGTGTCATCTGCATATCAAAGTAGTGTTGTGACATCTGCATATCAAAGTAGTGTTGTGTCATCTGCATATCAAAGTAGTGTTGTGTCATCTGCTTATCAAAGTAGTGTTGTGTCATCTGCATATGAAAGTAGTGTTGTGTCATCTGCATATCAAATCAGGCTGCTGCATAAGGGTCAATTTTACTTGTGTCATGTTTGATTGTTGTTATCTGAAGATGTTATAGTGTTGTGTCATCTGCATATCAAAGTAGCACTATGTGTCATCTGCATATCAAAGTAGTGTTGTGTCATCTGCTTATCAAAGTAGTGTTGTGTCATCTGCATATCAAAGTAGTGTTGTGTCATCTGCTTATTAAAGGAGTGTTGTGTCATCTGCTTATCAAAGTAGTGTAGTGTCATCTGCATATCAAAGTAGTGTTGTGTCATCTGCATATCAAACTAGTGTTGTGTCATCTGCATATCAAAGTAGTGTTGTGTCATCTGCTTATCAAAGTAGTGTTGTGTCATCTGCATATCAAAGTAGTGTTGTGTCATCTGCTTATTAAAGGAGTGTTGTGTCATCTGCTTATTAAAGTAGTGTTGTGTCATCTGCTTATCAAAGTAGTGTTGTGTCATCTGCATATCAAAGTAGTGTTGTGTCATCTGCATATCAAAGTAGTGTTGTGTCATCTGAATATCAAAGTTGTGTTGTGTCATCTGCATATCAAAGTAGTGCTGTTTCATCTGCATATCAAAGTAGTGCTGTGTCATCTGCATATCAAAGTAGTGTTTTGTCATCTGCATATCAAAGTAGTGTTGTGTCATCTGCATATCAAAGTAGTGTTGTGTCATATGCATATCAAAGTAGTGTTGTGTCATCTGCATATCAAAGTAGTGTTGTGTCATCTGCATATCAAAGTAATGTTGTGTCATCTGCATATCAAAGTAGTGTTGTGTCATCTGCATATCAAAGTAGTGCTGTGTCATCTGCATATCAAAGTAGTGTTGTGTCATCTGCTTATCAAAGTAGTGTTGTGTCGTCTGCATATGAAAGTAGTGTTGTGTCATCTGCATATCAAATCAGGCTGCTGCATAAGGGTCAGTTTTACTTGTGTCATGTTTGATTGTTGTTATCTGAAGATGTTTAATGTTTTATACTCTGTCTCTGTCTCTGTCACTCTTCCGTTCTGTTAATCCCTCTCTTCTCTTATCCCCTCTCTCTTCTCTCTCTCTTTGTTTCTCCTGTCTCTTTGTTTCTCCTCTTTCTCTGTTTCTCTCTCAGTTCAATTAAGTTCTTTCTCTCTCTCTTTTTTTTTTTTTTTACTTAATTTAACACATTCTTTTATAATTTATGACTAGGAAGCCAGGTAATTGAGACATGGAAATGGCATTTTTTGAGACTATTTCCTAGCCATTATATATATACAATTTATGTGCTAGACATAAATAAGCACTTAGCATTGTAATTACAAGCAGATGTGTAGGTTGTGTTTTAGAACTGCGAGTCATTCAACACTCGGTAACCTGCTCTAAGTATGCCGCTGCTGATCAGGTTCTGCTAAGTACTTCCTCATTTGTTACAGGGACACCCAGCAATCACATTTATACGTTTTCCTCTCTATCTTACCTGTTACTGAATGAACAATAAATCATTTAGTAATATGCAGTTCCATTGTCTATATTTTAATTGTCAATTGCTGCATGTTTTTATAAACCTTGGCAAGTGTTGATAATGACAAATTTGTAGACATTGAGCTTCAACATATCACCACTAGTGGTTCAGGAAATTAATGCTGTTGAGAGACTTGAACCCGGGTCCTCCATTTTTCAACCATGCTATCCGCTGGGCCACTAGTGGTTCAGGAGCTTCATGCGAGTGTATGTCCCCACATGAACAGGTACGGGATAGAAGAGACCCGTTATTAACCAACAGATTATTTTGTTGCAAAAGGTTTTAATTTTTTTTTAAATATTTACGTTTTTTAGCAGACAATTTAGTATTTTTGGTCGATATTTGTATTAAATCATGAATTTAAAAATAAATTACGTTTGCAGCAGGTTTGAAATTCTGTAGAATATGTTTCGATGCCATCAGTAGGTGACTGAAATATTGCAGTAATGTTAGCAAGCTTATGTTATATCATTCTGACGATGTTGATGTATGGTAGAGAAATCTATAATTACAAACGCAGATATGGCGGCATGATAAGTATGTGGAAAGTCTCAGAACCATGGCAAAATAACAGGTTGGGCCCTCCAAGGAATTGTTGTGTGCTTTCCGAGTCAAAACATATTCTCTCGTAATTAAGATGTCAGATTGCAAAGTATGTAAAACAAGATAAAGTTTTAATAATGCATCTAGCGTTTCTATTAAACGTGCAAGTCATCGATAAACAAGATTCTAATAAAGATAACATAGTGTATACCGCCGTGTATTATGCAGTGTATACCGCCGTGTATTATGCAGTGTATACCGCCGTGTATTATGCAGTGTATACCGCCGCGTGTATTATGCAGTGTATACCGCCATGTATTATGCAGTGTATACCGCCGTGTATTATGCAGTGTATACTGCCGTGTATTATGCAGTGTATACCGCCATGTATTATGCAGTGTATACCGCCGTGTATTATGCAGTGTATACCGCCACGTATCGGAGAATTACTGTTTTTATACGCCCGTAATGACATATTATGTCGTGTTGTTGTCCGTCCGTTTTTCTGTCCATCTGTTTGTCCATCTGTCCATTTACTTCTACCTGATGACTGATGCAACTGTACACATCTTCAGCATGATCCAATGAATACATCTGATAAAGGCCCATAACTCTCTGATTCATATTTGTTTAATTATTTCCCTTTGAAAAAACATTTAATCTTGAACTTAACCTGGCATTTTGCAAGTGATTGTGGCTAATAACTTTCAAAGTGTTAGGTGTACAATAATGAAACTTTACGCACAACTTCAGCATGATCCAGTGAATACATCTTATAAAGGCCCATAACTCTCTGGTTCATATTTTTTTAATTATTCCCCTTTGACAGTGCTCCTGTTTCATTAAAATGCATTCATTTCTTATTTCTTTAATACAAACCCTCTGGTCACCTGTAATGAACATTTCATGGACACAAACTATTATTACTCTTGAATAAATATTTTGTAGATGCAAAGTAAAATTCTATTCCTGTTTTTCATCCAGAATTTCTCATAAACTGTAAGTCCGAGAGCCTAACATTATGTCTTCAGCAACTTTCTGGAGGCATTATAACTTGAGGCATTACAACTTGAGACATTATAACTGATTTCCAAGGGCAAAGAAACATATGAATTGTCTAAATGAGCTTGTGCCCATGGTAGATGGTTGCATATTAATGACGGATGAATCTGCCTTATTAGGCCCCGGGTGGGTGGGGTATTGTATGTCATGGTGGATGATACTTTAATGAAAGAGACAGCATTGATTGTCCAGTTTTGTCAGTGTCAGGATGGGGATGCGTGTGGTCATTACAATGATGATTATGAGGGCTGCATGTCCACTACAGACTCAAGTTTTATTTCCATTTTACTACTCCAATTAACTGTATTTGCCCTTGGCAAACTTTTTTTGTCATTGGTGGTCATACTTCTATGACGGCAAATCAGATTCCATTCAAATTGAAAAGAATGCTCTAATTTATACCGAAAATCAACAGTTAGTGTGACTTATAGTGGAATCATACAATGTCAAGTCTCACGCATTGGCCATGAGACACGTGCATTTTTGCGTTAAATCACGTTCACATGTATACATTCTACGCGTTCTCTCGCATTCTGAAAATGAACCCAAATGGTCCACCCAGTATTCTGTCAGTTTCCAGTTGTGAGTTCATGTGTGCGTTTGTGCATGCGTGTGTGCATGTTTGCATGCGTGCGTGGCATGTTACTGTATCTATAAATATGTTTAAAGATGTAATATGCCAAACATAGATTTATGGAAAATGCATTGATGAAAAGTACAAAGTACTAATTTTTTCTTATAAAGTCTTAATTAATTAACATGTTGCCAGTTGTCAATCATTTATCCGTTTTAACCAATCAAACCAATACTATACCTCCGACAAACAGTAGCACGTGCAACAGTATAATAAAGCACGTGCAACTGGCAACTGTATTATAATATAACCTATTGTCAATATACTCGACATCAACAATAGTGCAGAGATATCTAAGTACTGGCGTCATGCTTAATTAACACCCAAACCCCAATGGTACAGAATGACCCCAATGGTACAGAATGACCCCAATGGTACAGAATGACCCCATTTTTAGTCTAAATGTGTTGTAGCTACTGATAGACGCCCATAGGGAATTTTTATATAGGTACAAGCAAAGTCTCTGATTTTAGGATGAAACTATAACATAGACTCAATAATCACCCACCTCTGTCTTCTGACAAAGTGTCGATTCTAACAAATAATGAAGCAAAGTAAATGAGTATATATAAATACTGCGGGTACTGGATTGTCTGTACTGGATTGTCTGTACATCGACTTTTAGAAAGTCAGGCAAGATTCTTACAGATAATGACAAAGATAGTGTCCGGACAAGCTGTGTGATCAGCAGAGGGTAATTTCACAATCGTTTGTATTGTCCTATGAATCATAGCGATAATGAGGGGACCAAACGAACAGTGGAACTTGCTCATTTTATGTCAATAATGGACATTTTATTATGGAAATCTGTCTCTTGATTGAGTATCCCTAATATGGAATTGAATGTAAGTCTGCACTGAAAATGCCATCAAATGACTTCCAAAGGCATGCGATGGATGTATTCTCTCATGTTTGTGAGTTTTGGGTGTACGCTCTAGCCCCAATGATGGACAGTTAACGGACATGGAAATGCTTCCATGGTGTTGTGTTACACGCGTTTATTGTTCTTTTATGGTAAATTGGTGAATATATGAAAGTGGTCACTTCTTCGTATAGTACTCTATTTCATTCAAATCAAAATGAATGATTTATTAATTGGTCATTTGTAAGTGTATTAACCTCACAGTTGAATCGAAAGGCTGCTCTAGCTGATTTGATTGTTAAGCAATCTGTTCTAAGTGTATTAACTAAGTGTATTAACTAAGGTGTATTAACTAAGTGTATTAACTAAGTGTATTAACTGAGTATATTACTTTCGGCAAGAGTCATAAATATGGTACATGTTAATATATGGGGTTATTATACTAATTTATGCTGAGTATATTGCACCATATTGTCTTCTTGTGTTTCGTTTCGGCAAGATTCATGCATATGGTAATACATAGCAAAATATGATTCATATATTTATTTCAAATTCTGTACTCATGTTTAGTCTAATTATAAAATAATCATTAATCAACATGTATTGCTGGATGTATATTATATATATACGTTAACGTTCGCTAATGTTAAAAAAGTGGGTACATGAGGCTTTGGGGCTAAATTTGTTTAAAACAGTAAAAAGCTATTAAATGGACAATTTAAAACATGAATGTTTCAAAGAAATATATGGAACATTAACAGTTTGTTATAATACAGCGCCTTAATTAATAATTATAAATTACAAAACATCTTATCAGCTAGGCTGTAGAGATATCCCCTAGTTATAAAAAGCTGTCATGTGATTGCACCTCTGAAATCTCTACATGATGCTTGATTTACAATACATTGTGATTTTTTTTACCGCCAAGTTTAAAATAGCTATCTCACTAGACAACACACTATATATGTTCAGTGTAATTTCTTTTGATGGTTTATAGCTCATTATACCCCCGCTAAACAAAGTTTAGGGGAGTATACTAGTTTCATCTTGTCCGTCTGTCTGTCCATGTGTTTGTCTATGATGCAACCTTATCCCCTCCATAGCTCCTTCTTTTGAGGTCGGTAGGTCAAAGGTCAAGGTCACCAGGACCCAATAATGAAATGTCCGCTCCATAACTCCTCTCCCACTGAAGCAAATCTCCTGAAACTTCACAGTTGAACTGCCTGTGGTGAGAGAATGACCCCTATTGTATTTGAGGTAAGTAGGTCAAAGGTCAAGGTCATTGTGACCCGATAATGAAAAAACTTGTCTGCTCCATAACTCCTCTCCCCCAGAAGCAAATCTCATGAAACTTCATAGATGAACTGCCTGTGGTGAGAGAATGACCCCTATTGATTTTGAGGTCAGTAGGTCAAAGGTCAAGGTCACCGGGACCCAGTAATGAAAAATCTTGTCCGCTCCATAACTCCTCTCCACCAGAAGCAATCTCATGAAACTTCATGGATGACCTCTATTGATTTTGAGGTAGATCAAGGTCACCGGGACCCGATAATAAAAACCATTGTTATTCTTGATTTTGCCCATCCTCATTGGCTATAGCAAAAAAGCGGGGGTATTCATCACCTTCAGTGATAGTTCTAGTTTAGTTTATTGTTATCAATTTAATATAGAAATAATGTAGTTGAACAATTCTAAAAAAACACCAATCCTAATGTACTCCCTTTAAATGTATTATGTAGATTGAGGTTAACATAAAACAGATGTAAATGCAAATAATAATAAAATAATATACAAAGAAAACAAACCTTGAACAGGCTGCAATATTTGTCACTTTAACAATGCAATTGTGCAAGATGTGGAAGTTGCAAAGATAAAAATTAATGCCTATAATTTTATATAATTATTTTTTAAAAATTCACTTCTGACTCCCTATCATGTTTGATAAAGCATCATGGTGCTATTATCTTAAAATGTTGACCTCTCCATCAAACATGTTGACCCCTCCATCAAACATGTTGACCTCTCCATCAAACATGTTGTGTGTGGGTGGTGTGGGCGTGGGGGTTGGTGATGGGGAAGTGGGGAAGGGGTTGCATTCTGCATTCATAATGGAACCTTCAAAGGAAATGTTTTGGACACCCAAAAAAGGGACAATAAAGCCTGTTTGATATTTCTGATGACCAGTTGGTGCTGCTGCAGGATCCATTTCAGCCTCATCAATACTGCAGTAATTACTGACCAGCATGCTTCTCCAAGCTTTTAAACTGCAGTCTCTAATTGGTAGGCAAGGGGCAGTTTTATAACCAATCTGTTTTTAATGATCCACCAGGAGTAGATCACCCCTGCTCAGTTTACCTACTGAATTGTGGAATATAAAACCAGATATGCACCAGTCTGCCACAAATGAGCCCCTATGCTGTATTGAATTCAAATAATCTGTAAATGTATTTACCGATTTATCTTTTTTGGGGCGCTATTAAGAAAGTCTGGGTGATCAGATGCTTGGGTAAAGTTTCGAGATTTCCGATGTGTAGTTACAATGATTGATAATGGGTCCTTTGTTAACTTCCGTGCTTTAATACACCCATTCATTGTCGGATCCTGACTTGATTAAAGATTACTGAAAAGTGACTTCTGTAATTTAATTTAAATTATACATCATTAAAATTAGATAAATTTTCATCTCGTTGTGTGCAAATTTATAGTGAACAGGAACCAGTCTAAATATGAGGGTTTTCTGGTTTTGTCTGCCGGAATTTTAGAATTTGAAACTTAACTAAATTTGTTTATTTAATGTGTAAAATTGCAGACCACATTGGTTTCCGATACAGAATGATGAATGGTTTAGAAAAAACGATCAATTTCAAATTTCATGTATTGCAGAATTGTGTCTGCAATAGAAAGAAATTAGTGATATGAATACAAGTTGTAAAGCTGTTAAACCCGCGTGGATCGAGTCCGTTGGAGGCATGTCTGATAGGTATCTTCAGCACTCATCTCTCTCTCTGACGTTGCTGTCATGAAATGACCTAATTTGACAGGAAGTAAAACCTTGTTTCCTCTGGTTCTTTAACATTTCTCATTGGAAAGTTTCCCATCAGGTACACAAAGTGCTAGTAACGCTTCACACAGCCTTGGCATATTCTTTCAACCATTTTACCGCCAAATTTCAAATGTCGTCTGCTAAAATTTTAATTCAGGTATATTTTATATATATAGAGGATATTTGTTATTTTGGAGTGAATAACATATTTTATTTCATCGAGAAGTGAGAAAACTTTATATCTTTACGAATGCGAAGCATGAGTGTAAATATAAAAGTTTTCTCACTTCGAGATGAAATAAAATATGTTATTCACGATAAAACAACAAATTTTCTTTTTATTTTATGATTTTACAAACAATTATTTAAGTTATTAAACCGTTTTATACACCTGGCTACGCGCCCTGTTTATTTCCTAGTCACGATGACGTAACGAAACATTACACAACGTCACCTTATTTTGAAACCATTAATGTCACAGAAAGAAAATAAACAGTGGATTTAACAGTATAACAGTAGGAATATATCTTGTGAGCCGTGTTAATGTGCATGCATTTGTGTTGGTTGCACATTAAAAAAGTAGTCCCGGCAGCTACTGTGGAAACAAAACTCTATATTCCACAGTATTTCATTGCTTATCATATAATAAAAAGTGTTATCGAAAACATTCTTACTGAGTATCTGGGCCAACACGGGTCGTAAAAAATCAATGCTTTCGACTGTGGCAGAGAAAGGGTTAAATGTCTTGATATTTTATTCATTAAATCTTCAATAAGTATTCATCAAAATCGTTCTTTATTTTTCTAACGAGACAACAATCAACAAGCCTTATTGTGCAGATAAGACTATTTGCATATCAGCCAGTACTATCAGTACTTTGTTAAAGACCAAAGGGGAGAATGGATCGTATCGTGTTTATTATTCCAACCCAGGCTGATTATGGGATTGACTTTTCATCACAAGTCAATTATCCAGTCACAACAAATTATTTACAAGAACTCTGAGTTCTGTTAAATGCTTTTTCATCAGTTAAAGGGACACACAGAATCTTGATTTTAAAAACTCGCCCCGTCCCTTAGTTTTTCACATAACTTGCATTTGTTCAATAAATAATATAAATTATTAGACTAGTGTAAAGCAAATTGTTTGTATATTACTAACTGTTGATTATATTACTAACTGTTGATTATATTACTAACTGTTGATTTCATTCTACCAATAATATACTTAAACCTATGGTAGTATAAGAAGAACAAATGAAAACTCAAATTGTATTTAAATATATATGCAAGTCAAAAAGATACAGGATTAATAAATTGAGACCCTAATTTTAATACTTGAGATAAAATCTTCAAAATTGCCATGTGTCCCTTTAAATCATCCGGCTTGAGTTAGTGAAGTCTTTGCCTTTCCTTGTCATGCTAAGTACTAAATTACTGAGATTGGGCTAATTGGTTTGGCTTGTGAACATGGTTCATTCGCTGGGCTTATTGGTTTGACTCATAGACATGCCTCCATGGCCGGGATAGTAAAGACGTTGTGTCTAAACTTTCTCACCTCTTATCTCTGCGGGTTCGAATGCGACTGGGAGCTCAACTTGTCCAGTGAGAATGTGTCGATTCTTATGGATGGCGGGAGGTATACAGTACTGGTTTCTACCCAGGAAAAATGTGGTAGTCTGCCTGTACTACAAAAACATTTACCATCATATATGGCCTAAAATGTGCTAAAAATGATGTAAAACAACATTCAAACAAACAAATTGACTCATAGACTCTGGGCTCATTGAATTTTACTCGTCCGATATTCTCATCAGTTGAACGTTTTGACCTGGATGAGAGGTTATTGTTTTAAATCGTAACCAAAAAAAAGAAAAATCACTGAACATCTCAAACTGGTGGATTGTATAACCACATTTTAATAATATTTGGCAGAGATAAAGCTTGCAGTGTTTGCCAGCAACATCACTGAAACAAAAATAGGAATTTCAAGTAAGAATGAAAGAACATTTCAGGGACACACTCCAAAGACTCCCATTTAGTTGCCAAACATTTCTGGATCAGTAAACCTTATATATATCATAATAATAACTGACCGTAACCATAAACCGTATATGTATCATAACCTTATTTATTATATAACCTATAAATAGACGCGTTTTCATTGGCTAAAAAGTAATTTTTTAGAAAAAATATCTAGCGATATTGACCTGTTTTTTTCTGATATTGACCAGTTTTATAAATAGTAACAGGGGAAGACCGGGGAATCCCACGAGCCGCCTATTAATATCATTCGCCTTTATGAGGGTTATATAATAAAACAGTTATGGACTTTTCAGCTGTTATACATGATGTTGATATGTACCAAAAAATCATTATTGACCTCGGCTATCGCCTCGGTCAATAATGATTTTTTTGGTGCATATCACATCATGTATAACAGCTGAAAAGTCCATAATTGTATATTATTATATAACCTATAAATAGACGCGTTTTCATTGGCTAAAAAGTAATTTTTTAGAAAAAATATCTAGCGATATTGACCTGTTTTTTTGATATTGACCTGTTTTTTTGATATTGACCTGTTTTATATAATTGTTTTTTTGATATTGACCTGTTTTATATAATTGTAAATTGAGGGTTATATAATAAAACAGTTATGGACTTTTCAGCTGTTATACATGATGTTGATATGTACCAAAAAATCATTATTGACCTCGGCTATCGCCTCGGTCAATAATGATTTTTTTGGTGCATATCACATCATGTATAACAGCTGAAAAGTCCATAATTGTATAATATATCATAACCTTATATATATCATAACCTTATATATATATCATAACCTTATATATATATCATAACCTTATATATATATCATAACCTTATATATATATCATAACCTTATATATATCATAACCTTATATATATCATACCTTATCTTATATATATCATAACCTTATATATATCATAACCTTATATATATCATACCTTATATATATCATAACCTTATATATATCATACCTTATATATATCATAACCTTATATATATCATACCTTATCTTATATATATCATAACCTTATATATATCATAACCTTATATATATCATACCTTATATATATCATAACCTTATATATATCATAACCTTATATATATCATACCTTATATATATCATAACCTTATATATATCATAACCTTATATATATCATACCTTATCTTATATATATCATAACCTTATATATATCATAACCTTATATATATCATACCTTATATATATCATAACCTTATATATATCATAACCTTATATATATCATACCTTATCTTATATATATCATAACCTTATATATATCATAACCTTATATATATCATACCTTATCTTATATATATCATAACCTTATATATATCATAACCTTATATATATCATACCTTATCTTATATATATCATAACCTTATATATATCATAACCTTATATATATCATAACCTTATATATATATCATAACCTTATATATATATCATAACCTTATATATATATCATAACCTTATATATATCATACCTTATCTTATATATATCATAACCTTATGTATATCATAATCATAATAGTAAACCTTATATATATCATAATCATAATTGACCGTAACCAATATAACATCATTAAGATCCAGGTAAAGTACTCCCCAAAAGGTATAGTTCTTGCCCGAATATCCTTACACTAGACAACTTACACTGGACAACTTACACTGGACAACTTACACTAGACAACTTACACTGGACAACTTACACTAGACAACTTACACTAGACAACTTACACTAGACAACACACTAGACAACTTACACTAGACAACACACTAGACAACTTACACTGGACAACTTACACTAGACAACACACTAGACAACTACACTACACAACTTACACTATACAACACACTAGACAACTTACACTAGACAACTTACACTGGACAACTTACACTAGACAACTTACACTAGACAACACACTATACAACTTACACTGGACAACTTACACTAGACAACTTACACTAGACAACTTACACTAGACAACTTACACTAGACAACACACTAGACAACTTACACTAGACAACACACTAGACAACTTACACTGGACAACTTACACTAGACAACACACTAGACAACTACACTACACAACTTACACTAGACAACACACTAGACAACTTACACTAGACAACTAACACTAGATAACTTACACTAGACAACTTACTCTAGATAACTTACACTAGACAACTTACACTAGACAACTTGTACTAGACAACACACTAGACAACACACTAGACAACACACTTGACAACACACTAGACAACACACTAGACAACTGACACTAGATAACTTACACTAGACATCTTATACTAGATAACTTACACTAGACAACTTACATTAGACAACACACTAGACAACTTACACTAGATAACTTACACTAGACAACACACTAGACAACTTACACTAGACAACTTACATTAGACAACTTACACTAGACAACACACTAGATAACTTACACTAGACAACTTACATTAGACAACACACTAGACAACTTACACTAGACAACTTACACTAGACAACTTACACTAGATAACTTACACTAGACATCTTAAACTAGATAACTTACACTAGACAACTTACACTAGACAACTTACTCTAGATAACTTACATTAGACAACTTACACTAGACAACACACTAGACAACACACTAGACAACACACTAGACAACTTACACTAGACAACACACTAGACAACACACTAGACAACACACTAGATAACTTACACTAGACATCTTACACTAGACAACTTACATTAGACAACACACCAGACAACTTACATTAGACAACACACTAGACAACTTACACTAGACAACTTGCACTAGACAACTTACACTAGATAACTTACACTAGACATCTTAAACTAGATAACTTACACTAGACATCTTACACTAGACAACTTACACTAGACAACTTACACTAGACAACTTACACTAGACAACTTACATTAGACAACACCCTAGACAACTTACATTAGACAACTTACACTAGACAACACACTAGACAACTTACACTAGATAACTTACACTAGACATCTTAAACTAGATAACTTACACTAGACATCTTACACTAGACAACTTACACTAGACAACTTACACTAGACAACTTACACTAGATAACTTACACTAGACAACACACTAGACAACACACTAGACAACACACTAGACAACTTACACTAGACAACTTACACTAGACAACACACTGGACAACACATAATTATAAGTACCCCAATTTTAAATGTTAATAAAACCTTTAATTTTTATTCTAATTTGCTCAAATTTTCAACACATTCTATTATCGTTAATTGATTATTCATTTCAGATTTTATTTGATGAATCTGTTAGAAATATGTTGATGAGTTCCGATTGGATTTGTCGTCACAATTGTGCGGTCCATTTAAAAGATATGAAATAAAATGTAACTGGTGTACTTATAAATCGCTTAGTGTATAATGTATCAACCCTTAATAATGTATCAACCCTTAACCCACTAAGCACGACTATAACAGCCTTTGCGTTCATTGTTAAGCCAGATCAGCCTGCGAGTAACAGGCTGATCAGGGTTTACAATTTTCATTTTCACCAAAACACCCCTTTGTCACATAAATGAAATGGTCTTAATTCAAAGAAAGAACAGTCCATTATATATAAGTAGGGGGTTAAGGGTATCAAAGTCTTATTTAAAGGGACACATGCAGCAATCTTGATTTTTTGAAAACTCATGACATCCCGTTTGTTTTCCTAAATAACTTGCATTTGTTCAGTCGTTACTGTTGACTAAAGTGCACCAATAATAAACATGAAGAATAATACAAAAAAAAAGAAAACTCAAACTTTCAAAAGGGTAAAATTACAGGTTTAAAGTCAAAATGAAGCGAAAATGGGGTATATGAAATAAAACATTAATTTCAGCTTAAAAAAATTGCATTTTGAAAAATTACAGGTTTAAAGTCAATATGCATTACGTTGTCCGAGTATTAACTTTCATACCTCATCCAACCTCTTCTCCAAAAAGCGAAAATGGGGTTAGCTGGGGTATGAAATAAAACATTAATTTCAGCTTAAAAAGTTTGCATATTGTAAAATTAGAACTTTTAATAGGTTTAAACAGGTTATAGCATTTTGTATCAGAAAAAATGTTTTTTAATGTGTTTTATTGTCGAAATATCCATTATACATCCTGCTAATATATGCTTTCCCAACGCTTAATGGAATTAAGGCGGGACAACATAATGGAATCTGGATAAACAAAATGAGACACTAATTTCAATGCTTAATAATCCTACCATTCTGAAGTTGCTCGGCCAGTCATGTTTATAAACCCAGATTCATCTTCGCGGAGCTATTGATAAAATTGTTTACCATTTTGTTTTCACCAAATCGTTCCGTTTTGTTGAAAAGGCAGATTTGCATCTCGTTTTCTCTTTGTTTATATTATACATAAAGTACTTAATTCATCTCTTCCGGTAGATATACCAGGATTCCGGTAGATATGCCAGGATTTAGTTTGTCAAAATAGTTCCAACTTGTGCGAAGTTAACCCTGAGAAATATGATTTTGGATGTAAACATTTTGAAATAGAAGACTTTCGTCTGTAAACACTCAATTTACAGAAAGTAACAAAAGAAAGTCTTCTGTTTTTAAATCATGACTGCACTTACTTGAACGAAACTTATCTGTTTAATTATTTTTATACATTTCTCTTTCTTTACAAGACTGTCCCTTAATAAGGCATATTTCATTTACTGTAAATACATTTTTTAATTGTTCAAAAGTATGTTATATTTCTATACAAAGTTATTATAATAAAATTGGAAGCAGTTGCCTATAAATGGGATGTGTCAATGTTTAAATAAATACAACTGTGTTTGAGTTTCAATTTTGTCTTATTTAATGTCTCAGCTAGGCCATCCTTAAAAACTTTATGGTTTGCTGTGCTCAGACCCAAAAAGTTTTAAATGGGTAGGTTGGTAAGAACTTTTTTTTTACTGAGTCCTCTGACAGAGGTGAAATCTTTTCACCAAACATAGCGATTTGCGTCCCGATGCTAAAAAAAATCAAAAAAAAATCATTTAGTCTGGTAAATGCTCATAAAAAAAAGTTGAGCACAGTAAAAAGAGTATGAAATGAGAAATCACTGAACACGATAAATCAAAAAGTATTGCAGTCTCTGGTAGTGAAAAAATGCTACCATTCATGCTCTCTACCCCCGGGTTGAGCAGAACTCAATATTTAAAATGTCAACAGTATGAAAATTTGAGCCATCCCGAAGATGGTATGCATATGACGGTGCACTGGAACCTTCAGTGAGGTATTTTCACACCATTCCATGGCCAACGAAAAACAATGGGTGGGCGAAATAAACAAAATGGAATTTAGTTGGGAGCAGAGGTTATGAAACCAACAAGAGTTGATGGCCTCACCAAGATAATCTTGATAAGAGTACATTGATACACCATCTTACACCAGTCTTACATCAGTCCTACATTATTAAACAAAAAAAAAGTTGTTTTACTCTCATTGAAAGTGCCTTTCAAACAAATGTAAAGAAAATCGAAACAGTATTATAATGGCCGACTGCACAATATGCAGGGAGGAGAGTTTGTATTTATTCACGAAAGTGTCAAAAAAAGAGTAAACAAGGCAGCTGAATTACCTGATCGATTGAGAAATGTTCCGTCAACATTCCAAAGTATTTGGCGACTGTTTTAAAGATTTAACAATATCTATAAGGCGAATAAGTAAATTACATTGTTTGCTTTACTTTCATACGTGTCGTGAATTGCAGATTCATAGAAGCAGGTTGATAAAACATGCCAGGTCATTCAAAATCCATACCTGAAAATCATAGAATGAATGAAACAGTCTATTAAAGCATTTTAGAATGATTTTATATATTTAGAATTTTGTGATTCTTGCTTTTAAGAATCTCATTACAGTCTAAATCTCATTTTTTACAGCAATTTGTAAACTTGAGTGAAAAAAATGTGACATCACAATAGTAGAAAGTATGTCATAATACCAGAAAGCAATAGATAGATAGAAGCAATTGATTTTTAATATGACTGAAGCATTCTGATTGGTTTAATTTAGCAAAAGTTGAGAGACTCGGTCAGTTTTGAGAAATAATTTGAGTTTCTACTCTACACTGAGTAATGAGTTTAGTTTTTTGAAATCAAGAATCACACAATTCTAAACATAAAATAATTCTAAAATTAGTATTATAGACTGTTATGAATGAAATGAGGATTTACGTCCCTTTAACTCATGTCATACTAGGACAGCAATCACAAAATGAAATCACATCACACATGCCATCACCAGGGCTTGGACCCATGTGGGGTACACCACCAGGTTTGCCACATATAAAAATCATATGATTCGTATATGATTCTCACAAGTCGAGCTCCCAGTGGGATTTGAACCCGCAGCAGTGAGAGAGAGGCGAAGGTTTACAACGCAACGTCATCAACCGTTCGGCCAAGGAGATGCTTTATAATGAAACTAAAGTCTAAATTGAATTGAATTTGATTGGATTTTATAGTCGCACCCACAGGCTAAGGTCATATGGCGACTTTCCAGCTTCCATTGGTAGAGAAAGACCCCAGGTGCCCCTCCGGATAATTTTCGTGCACGGGTGGGCACCTGGATAGAACCAGTGACATTCTGCAAGCCAGCTGGATAGCTTCCTCACATAAAAATTCCTAGGCCCCTGAGGGATCGAATCCACAGCAGTGAAGGGCAAGTGATTTCAAATCAGAGACTCAAACCACTCCGCCATGGACGCCCCCTAAAGCCCAAATGAAAATGCAATGTTACAAGGGTCTTATAGCAGGGGATGACCTTGAAATGATTGTTATAAAGGTGTCATCAAAATACTACCATAAAAATGTTATACCTACATTTTGGAGAAGTTTTCTTCTAAAGGTGACAAATAATTTTTAAAAAAACATCTGCTGTCCAATGAATTTATTATACGATTATTGTAATATGCTGGGGTTATTGTAATATGATAACCCAGCCACTTTATTGGATAGTTATTCCATCATGCGATAGAATAATGCTTTTTTAAATGACCAGCCTCAGTCTCGGGGGTTCGACATAATTATTGATACAAGACATCATGGTTATAATAGACGTCAAGATATGAAACGTGCGTGATAATGAACAGAAATTTAAATAACCGCCCATTTGGAATTCTTATCCGTACATTGCCTGTTTTCAATCCAAATGGAATATTTTTTATTCGTCGTTGTTTTTTGAAAGAGAAGGGCCTAAAATCGGTGAATTGATATGTGCACCTAGACTATTTTATGGGGTTACTGCTTCAGCAAAAATAATACTATCATGGTGTGGGTTATTATATTACGAATCAAAGGGCAGGTAATTACAACCTGCTAATCATTGGTCACTCACTCTCCGGCAATGAAGTGTGTTACAGCAATTAAATAAGGGGTCATCACATGACACATAAATAGGGGTCACCATGTAATTATAGGTTCTGACGGTGGGGTTGATGAGAAAACTGGCAGTATTGTCACAGTCCAAGGTGACAACCCAACATTATCTCAGTCAGACCATAGCATGGACAAAACATCTTGTACAATTGATCTTGTCTAAATAAAGTAATATACAATATGGTAGAAGTGTTGAACTCTCCAGGAATGGAGGGGAGAAAGGTGTTACCAGGTGCTCTTTATTATGGAGGTGTTAATGTCACTGCAGGTGTGGTAGCCTGGTATATTTTGAAATGAATATGCTGTTCATATGTTTAGTGAATTATTGTTAATATTGCACTTTAAACAATTTACCAAGACATAATCACGTCTTTGTAAAAAAAAGGCCCATGTGGTTCCCTAGCAAAAAAAAAGGCTATTTCCTATCCCTTCAGAGAGTCCTACAAATAGATGTTGTGTTTATTTTGTCATTTATAACATACTGAACATCATGTGACCTCTGTGTGGTTTCCAGAAACTTGCAGGTAGGAAGGTTCCCGGTCCTGTGTCCATATTGTTATTTTTAGGTTACTCTACATAATAACAGGGCCCTGAATGAATGTTCATTACTGTTGACACCATTATGGTACATAAAACTCATTTCAACTCAATTGAAATTTGCACACTAACGTTGTTTGCCAAAAAAAGTTGTCAAAGGATAAAAGAGAAAACAGGAAGGAAGGATTCAAAAATGGCATTCTTAAAATCTTGGTGTTACAGGATTGCAAAGATGGCTAGCATAGGAAAATCTATGTACCACAGTTCCTTCCCACATCCTGTTTCAAAGCTGTCATGACGAGAAGCAGGAGCAAAAATTCATATTGAACTTTTCTTGCACAATGAAAGTTATTTCATTTGTATGCTTTGGATGACTGAAAGGATGGCCAGGCTACATATATAATGCCCCCTATGAAGCCAGTAACGTCCAGTGACCGTCTCTCCGTCCAGTGACCGTCTCTCCGTTAAATAAAGAGCCAATTACTCACCAATTAAAACATGAGAAATGGGTCAATCTCTCTCTGATGTTTCATGTTCCTCTAATTACACAGATCAATATAATTATAATGTCCATTATTTATTGGGGAGTTAAGTCACATCGAGGTGTTTACTTTCGCATGTTCTACTTCTCTGCTGTAATTTTAACACAAACCGTGTCCTTGTTACAGCCCGTGGACAAAGCTTACCAACAAAGGAAAGAATAGATCGTAATCACTGTTATGGATTTTTAAAAGTTGTTAATTTTAAGACACTGAGTTCATGAATAAGTGTTTCCTTTCATTAAAACTGTAAAGAATGATACCGCATGACCTCGTGGTCTGAAATACAAAACAGGTCTTGTACGATTATTTGTAATAAGATTTATAATTACACGCATTGTATTTGGTTTCCTGAAAATTCAAAAAAAAGGTAAGTTAACAGTGCTGAAAGATTGAATATTCTTGTGCTAAATATTGGTGGAAGATGGAGGTTCAAACCTGCTGTCCATCCCTGGTTTACTATTATGTTGTTTAGCGTTCAAACCAGCTTACCCCAGGTTTACTATTATGTTGTTTAGCGTTCAAACCAGCTATCCCTTGTTTACTATTATGTTGTTTAGGGTTCAAACCAGCTATCCCTGGTTTACTATTATGTTGTTAGGGTTCAAACCAGCTATCCCTGGTTTACTATTATGTTGTTTAAGGTTCAAACCAGCTATCCCTGGTTTACTATTATGTTGTTAGGGTTCAAACCAGCTATCCCTGGTTTACTATTATGTTGTTTAGGGTTCAAACCAGCTATCCCTTGTTTACTATTATGTTGTTTAGGGTTTACTATTATGTTGTTTAGGGTTCAAACCAGCTATCCCTGGTTTACTATTATGTTGTTAGGGTTCAAACCAGCTATCCCTGGTTTACTATTATGTTGTTTAGGGTTCAAACCAGCTATCCCTGGTTTACTATTATGTTGTTTAGTGTTCAAACCAGCTATCGCTGGTTTACTATTATGTTGTTAGGGTTCAAACCAGCTATCCCTGGTTTACTATTATGTTGTTTAGGGTTCAAACCAGCTATCCCTGGTTTAATATTATGTTGTTTAGGGTTCAAACCAGCTATCCCTGGTTTAATATTATGTTGTTTAGGGTTCAAACCAGCTATCCCTTGTTTACTATTATGTTGTTTAGGGTTTACTATAATGTTGTTTAGGGTTCAAACCAGCTATCCCTGGTTTACTATTATGTTGTTTAGGGTTTAAACCTGCTATCCCTTGTTTACTATTATGTTGTTTAGGGTTTACTATTATGTTGTTTAGGGTTCAAACCAGCTATCCCTGGTTTACTATTATGTTGTTAGGGTTCAAACCAGCTATCCCTTGTTTACTATTATGTTGTTTAGGGTTCAAACCAGCTATCCCTGGTTTACTATTATGTTGTTTAGGGTTCAAACCAGCTATCCCTGGTTTACTATTATGTGGTTTAGGGTTCAAACCAGCTATCCCTGGTTTACTATTATGTTGTTTAGGGTTCAAACCAGCTATCCCTGGTTTACTATTATGTTGTTTAGGGTTCAAACCAGCTATCCCTGGTTTACTATTACGTTGTGTAGGGTTCAAACCAGCTATCCCTGGTTTACTATTATGTTGTTTAGGGTTCAAACCTGCTATCCCTTGTTTACTATTATGTTGTTTAGGGATTACTATTGTGTTGTTTAGGGTTCAAACCAGCTATCCCTTGTTTACTATTATGTTGTTTAGGGTTTACTATTATGTTGTTTAGGGTTCAAACCAGCTATCCCTTGTTTACTATTATGTTGTTTAGGGTTTACTATTATGTTGTTTAGGGTTCAAACCAGCTATCCCTTGTTTACTATTATGTTGTTTAGGGTTTACTATTATGTTGTTTAGGGTTCAAACCAGCTATCCCTTGTTTACTATTATGTTGTTTAGGGTTTACTATTATGTTGTTTAGGGTTCAAACCAGCTATCCCTTGTTTACTATTATGTTGTTTAGGGTTTACTATTATGTTGTTTAGGGTTCAAACCAGCTATCCCTTGTTTACTATTATGTTGTTTAGGGTTTACTATTATGTTGTTTAGGGTTCAAACCAGCTATCCCTTGTTTACTATTATGTTGTTTAGGGTTCAAACCAGCTATCCCTGGTTAACTATTATGTTGTTTAGGGTTCAAACCAGCTATCCCTTGTTTACTATTATGTTGTTTAGGGTTTACTATTATGTTGTTTAGGGTTCAAACCAGCTATCCCTTGTTTACTATTATGTTGTTTAGGGTTTACTATTATGTTGTTTAGGGTTCAAACCAGCTATCCCTTGTTTACTATTATGTTGTTTAGGGTTTACTATTATGTTGTTTAGGGTTCAAACCAGCTATCCCTTGTTTACTATTATGTTGTTTAGGGTTCAAACCAGCTATCCCTGGTTTACTATTATGTTGTTTAGGGTTCAAACCTGCTGTCCATCCCTTGTTTACTATTATGTTGTTCAGGGTTCAAACCAGCTATCCCTTGTTTACTATTATGTTGTTTAGGGTTTACTATTATGTTGTTTAGGGTTCAAACCAGCTATCCCTGGTTTACTATTATGTTGTTAGGGTTCAAACCAGCTATCCCTTGTTTACTATTATGTTGTTTAGGGTTTACTATTATGTTGTTTAGGGTTCAAACCAGCTATCCCTTGTTTACTATTATGTTGTTTAGGGTTCAAACCAGCTATCCCTGGTTTACTATTATGTTGTTAGGGTTCAAACCAGCTATCCCTTGTTTACTATTATGTTGTTTAGGGTTCAAACCAGCTATCCCTGGTTTACTATTATGTTGTTTAGGGTTTACTATTATGTTGTTAAGGGTTCAAACCTGCTGTCCATCCCTTGTTTACTATTATGTTGTTCAGGGTTCAAACCAGCTATCCCTGGTTTACTATTATGTTGTTTAGGGTTTACTATTATGTTGTTCAGGGTTCAAACCTGCTGTCCATCCCTTGTTTACTATTATGTTGTTCAGGGTTCAAACCAGCTATCCCTTGTTTACTATTATGTTGTTTAGGGTTTACTATTATGTTGTTAAGGGTTCAAACCAGCTATCCCTTGTTTACTATTATGTTGTTTAGGGTTTACTATTATGTTGTTTAGGGTTCAAACCAGCTATCCCTGGTTTACTATTATGTTGTTAGGGTTCAAACCAGCTATCCCTGGTTTACTATTATGTTGTTTAGGGTTCAAACCAGCTATCCCTGGTTTACTATTATGTTGTTTAGGGTTCAAACCAGCTATCCCTGGTTTACTATTATGTTGTTTAGGGTTCAAACCAGCTATCCCTGGTTTACTATTATGTTGTTTAGGGTTCAAACCAGCTATCCCTGGTTTACTATTATGTTGTTCAGGGTTCAAACCAGCTATCCCTGGTTTAATATTATGTTGTTTAGGGTTCAAACCAGCTATCCCTGGTTTAATGTTATGTTGTTTAGGGTTTACTATTATGTTGTTTAGGGTTCAAACCAGCTATCCCTGGTTTACTATTATGTTGTTAGGGTTCAAACCAGCTATCCCTGGTTTACTATTATGTTGTTTAGGGTTCAAACCAGCTATCCCTGGTTTACTATTATGTTGTTTAGGGTTCAAACCAGCTATCCCTGGTTTACTATTATGTTTTTTAGGGTTCAAACCAGCTATCCCTGGTTTACTATTATGTTGTTCAGGGTTCAAACCTGCTGTCCATCCCTGGTTTACTATTATGTTGTTCAGGGTTCAAACCTGCTGTCCATCCCTGGTTTACTATTATGTTGTTTAGGGTTTACTATTATGTTGTTTAGGGTTCAAACCAGCTATCCCTTGTTTACTATTATGTTGTTTAGGGTTCAAACCAGCTATCCCTGGTTTACTATTATGTTGTTAGGGTTCAAACCAGCTATCCCTGGTTTAATATTATGTTGTTTAGGGTTCAAACCTGCTGTCCATCCCTGGTTTACTATTATGTTGTTCAGGGTTCAAACCTGCTGTCCATCCCTGGTTTACTATTATGTTGTTTAGGGTTTACTATTATGTTGTTTAGGGTTCAAACCAGCTATCCCTTGTTTTACTATTATGTTGTTTAGGGTTCAAACCAGCTATCCCTGGTTTACTATTATGTTGTTAGGGTTCAAACCAGCTATCCCTGGTTTACTATTATGTTGTTTAGGGTTCAAACCAGCTATCCCTGGTTTATTATTATGTTGTTTAGGGTTCAAACCAGCTATCCCTGGTTTACTATTATGTTGTTAGGGTTCAAACCAGCTATCCCTGGTTTACTATTATGTTGTTAGGGTTCAAACCAGCTATCCCTGGTTTACTATTATGTTGTTAGGGTTCAAACCAGCTATCCCTTGTTTACAATTATGTTGTTTAGGGTTCAAACCAGCTATCCCTCGTTTACTATTATGTTGTTTAGGGTTCAAACCAGCTATCCCTGGTTTACTATTATGTTGTTAGGGTTCAAACCAGCTATCCCTGGTTTACAATTATGTTGTTTAGGGTTCAAACCTGCTATCCCTGGTTTACTATTATGTTGTTTAGGGTTCAAACCAGCTATCCCTGGTTTACAATTATGTTGTTTAGGGTTCAAACCTGCTATCCCTGGTTTACTATTATGTTGTTGAACATTCAAACCAGCTTACCCCAGGTTTACTATTATGTTTAGCGTTCAAACCAGCTATCCCTTGTTTACTATTATGTTGTTTAGGGTTCAAACCAGCTATCCCTGGTTTACTATTACGTTGTTTAGGGTTCAAACTAGCTATCCCTGGTTTACTATTATGTTGTTTAAGGTTCAAACCAGCTATCCCTGGTTTACTATTACGTTGTTTAAGGTTCAAACCTGCTATCCCTGGTTTACTATTATGTTGTTGAACATTCAAACCAGCTTACCCCAGGTTTACTATTATGTTTAGCGTTCAAACCAGCTATCCCTGGTTTACTATTACGTTGTTTAAGGTTCAAACCAGCTATCCCTGGTTTACTATTACGTTGTTTAAGGTTCAAACCAGCTATCCCTGGTTTACTATTACGTTGTTTAGGGTTCAAACCAGCTATCCCTGGTTTACTATTATGTTGTTTAGGGTTCAAACCAGCTATCCCTTTTTTAATATTATGTTGTTTAGGGTTCAAACCTGCTGTCCATCCCTGGTTTACTATTATGTTGTTTAGCGTTCAAACCTGCTATCCCTGGTTTAATAATCCGGTGTGCCAACTGCTTAACAATTGCTTTAAAGGGACACATGGCAATCTTGAAGTTTTTATCAAGCAGCAATATTACAGTCTCTCCTTATTTATCAAGGAACATTTTGACTTTAAACCTGCTTGCATATCATTAAATAAAATGTTGAGTTTTCAATTTTCTATGTTATTTTACTAAATGTTGAAATATATTATTGGTGCAGTATTATCAAAAGTCAGTAATATACAAAAACAATTTGGTTTATACTATTCTTATACTTATTATTAATGATTGAAAAAATGCAAATTATGTAGAAAAATTAACGGGACGCTGCGCGTTTTCAAAAAATCAAGATTGCCATGTGACCCTTTATCGCCCCAATAATGATAAGGGTGAGGCCATGTTTGAACATTGAGAGTAATGCCCAATGAGACATGAGAGTAATGCCCAATGAGACATGAGAGTAATGCCCAATGAGACATGAGAGTAATGCCCAATAAGACATGAGAGTAATGCCCAATGAGACATGAGTAATGCCCAATGAGACATGAGAGTAATGCCCAATGAGACATGAGAGTAATGCCCAATGAGACATGAGTAATGCCCAATGAGACATGAGAGTAATGCCCAATGAGACATGAGAGTAATGCCCAATGAGACATGAGTAATGCCCAATGAGACATGAGAGTAATGCCCAATGAGACATGAGAGTAATGCCCAATGAGACATGAGAGTAATGCCCAATAAGACATGAGAGTAATGCCCAATGAGACATGAGAGTAATGCCAAATGAGACATGAGTAATGCCCAATGAGACATGAGAGTAATGCCCAATGTGACATGAGAGTAATGCCCAATGAGACATGAGAGTAATGCCCAATGAGACATGAGAGTAATGCCCAATGAGACATGAGAGTAATGCCCAATGAGACATGAGAGTAATGCCCAATGAGACATGAGAGTAATGCCCAATGAGACATGAGAGTAATGCCCAATGAGACATGAGAGTAATGCCCAATGAGACATGAGAGTAATGCCCAATAAGACATGAGAGTAATGCCCAATGAGACATGAGAGTAATGCCCAATGAGACATGAGAGTAATGCCCAATAAGACATGAGAGTAATGCCCAATGAGACATGAGAGTAATGCCCAATGAGACATGAGAGTAATGCCCAATGAGACATGAGAGTAATGCCCAATGAGACATGAGAGTAATGCCCAATGAGACATGAGAGTAATGCCCAATGAGACATGAGTAATGCCCAATGAGACATGAGAGTAATTCCCAATGAGACATGAGAGTAATGCCCAATGAGACATGAGAGTAATGCCCAATGAGACATGAGAGTAATGCCCAATGAGACATGAGAGTAATGCCCAATGAGACATGAGAGTAATGCCAAATGAGACATGAGTAATGCCCAATGAGACATGAGAGTAATGCCCAATGAGACATGAGAGTAATGCCCAATGAGACATGAGAGTAATGCCCAATGAGACATGAGAGTAATGCCAAATGAGACATGAGAGTAATGCCCAATGAGACATGAGAGTAATGCCCAATGAGACATGAGAGTAATGCCCAATGAGACATGAGAGTAATGCCAAATGAGACATGAGAGTAATGCCAAATGAGACATGAGAGTAATGCCCAATGAGACATGAGAGTAATGCCCAATGAGACATGAGAGTAATGCCCAATGAGACATGAGTAATGCCCAATGAGACATGAGAGTAATGCCCAATAAGACATGAGAGTAATGCCCAATGAGACATGAGAGTAATGCCCAATGAGACATGAGAGTAATGCCCAATGAGACATGAGAGTAATGCCCAATGAGACATGAGAGTAATGCCAAATGAGACATGAGTAATGCCCAATGAGACATGAGAGTAATGCCCAATGAGACATGAGAGTAATGCCAAATGAGACATGAGTAATGCCCAATGAGACATGAGAGTAATGCCCAATGAGACATGAGAGTAATTCCCAATGAGACATGAGAGTAATGCCCAATGAGACATGAGAGTAATGCCCAATGAGACATGAGAGTAATGCCCAATGAGACATGAGAGTAATTCCCAATGAGACATGAGAGTAATGCCAAATGAGACATGAGAGTAATGCCCAATGAGACATGAGAGTAATGCCCAATGAGACATGAGAGTAATGCCCAATGAGACATGAGAGTAATGCCCAATGAGACATGAGAGTAATGCCCAATCAGACATGAGTAATGCCCAATGAGACATGAGAGTAATGCCCAATGAGACATGAGAGTAATGCCCAATGAGACATGAGAGTAATGCCCAATGAGACATGAGAGTAATGCCCAATGAGACATGAGAGTAATTCCCAATGAGACATGAGAGTAATGCCCAATGAGACATGAGTAATGCCCAATGAGACATGAGTAATGCCCAATGAGACATGAGAGTAATTCCCAATGAGACATGAGAGTAATGCCCAATGAGACATGAGTAATGCCCAATGTGACATGAGAGTAATGCCCAATGAGACATGAGAGTAATACCCAATGAGAGATGAGTAATGCCCAATGAGACATGAGAGTAATGCCCAATGACACATGAGAGTAATGCCCAATGACACATGAAAGTAATGCCTAATGAGACATACAGCCTGGAACATTCTCCCACAATTTCTGCAGAAGTAAAATTACTGAGCCTTTGTAAAATCTAATTTGAATTATCATAAGGTGCTAAATATATAATCAGGAAATAATTTTGTCTTCTTTTTCATGTGTTCCAGCGGGCAACCTTTCCAAATCTGATGTTTTCTTTTTCTAAAAAAAATCCTTTTTTTTTTTTTTTATCAGGTCGCATGATTATGTAACTATGCAATGAATTAACTGTTGAAAATCTTTTTGCAAACATTTCCCTCCTGATCAGACACCTGTGTCTCTCTAGTTTTCTCTCTCTGATTCTAGATATAATGATCAATGTTTTTCGTCATTACTTTTGTCTGCTGCTGCACCTTATTGTTATATGGCACCTAATTTCCTTCATTATTAAGAAAACCAGTATCAAATTCAGCAAACAACAAATTAAAGCTATAAATCAGAGGAAAATAATAATACTGCCATTGACAACCCAGCATTTTGATCCATCTTCTGCACAATAGTCCATAAATCGGGAGGTTTCTGTAACAAAGAGTCAGAAAAACTGGGATAACAATGGCCGCTAAACAGTTGCGCTTACCAGCCTCAGGTTGCAATATAAATATTTTTGTTTTGTCAAATAACAAATTTGGTGTCAGTAGCTGCAATCAAAATATTGTTGTTTACTCTCCGATTTCTAAAAGAAGTCGTTTTAAATGTTATTTTTCAAAACAGTTTTATGTAGTGACATGAATGAATTTATTGAGGGTGACCCAATTAGTTTAAACTAGAGGGGCCCTCTATGAGGCACAGGTAAGGATATGGAAGGGTCTCATTACTGTGCTATTCAATAAAATGGTTTTAATGTTTTAATTATTTTGAGAGAGATACTGTGGTGCAGCAATTGTTTTCATCCTTTTGGGAATGGAACCGGTAGCCATTCAATTGGGAAAATTTGAGTCGTTCTGCCTCATATTGAGAATATTTCGCTATCAAACAAAAGCAATATTGTATGTTTAAATAATTTGCGAACATATCACCATTTATACATTCTCTTGAAGTATTTCATTACACTCTCCTACAAGTATATATTTCCCCCCTGTTTGTTTAAAATTCCCCTCTAAAATATTTACCAAAAAAATTAAAAAATTGGGACACTTTATGCCATTGGGAATGGTATTGATTTGTTGTACCACTTAGGCCAAAAAAAATAGGTGTGTTTCCTATTGCATGCTCTAAAAAAATAGCGTAGTTCGGTTCTTTTTCTATTTTGGGCAAAATATTGTGAGATTCTACATGTATTTATCTCATAAACCCCATACAAGTTGATGATACAACTGACAGTTTCTCTGTGATGTCAGTTTACCTAGATATATTGTGATAAATCATTGTTCAGAACAAATTTTTTATTTTTTTATTTTCATAAAAAGTTTTAGGGTCGGCCCCTTGAAAATAGGGTCGGTCGGGCCATCGGAAACATAGGTGTTTTTTTTCCCCCTTATATATGAAAAAACAAAAACACAAAAAAACACAAAAAAGCTGTGATGAATGCGAGTCTTGGCTGGATCTCTGTGACTTGGGGACAAAGAAGGATATTTTTGACCCTATAGATGTTTGCCAGTATTATTTGCTTGTCTTATTCTTGCAACATTGTACCACTCCAGCTTAATTACTGGTCACCCCCCGCTGCCTTCCACTCCCCCACCTCCTCCCTCTCTCCTCTATCACCAGCAGCTCTACTTACAATGTAACATAGTTTATAAATGTTGTTCCTTCTTATACGATTGTAACTGTACCCACAATTCCCCTGCAGTGTACTCATGCGGGGATGGCAACAAAACGCGACAAAACACGACATTCACAGTGGGAGTGTACACTCTGGCGGCAACATTTGTACCAAGTCACAACATCAGGACAAAACCCTACACCGAGTCACGACTTTGCGACAATGCCTTACACCACCAATACCTCTCTCCAAACACTCAATGTCAAACAACCTGTTAATCATGGTACACGACTACCCGGTGGTTTGCCAACATTAAAACGCAATTTAAGTTTGATTTACGACGAGGTTAATATAAACAACAATGGCTCTAAGGTGGGTGACAGTAAGGCAGCCATCGATAAAGTTGTCACAATATTTGTAATCGGGGTGCAGCGTCTGAAATTGTAAGAATTGCAAGCGAGTTTGTCATCGAAGGTGTATTATTATCCCATCTGCTACTGGCTACCAATGCAGGATTTAGCAAACTAGTACATTGTATACATTTTTCAAAATTAAAACAATTCATTTATTTTTAAAAAAAAAAGTAATTTAAAATAAGGAGAATAGAAATTAACTTTGTCATTAAAGTTAACTGCAGCGGCGGCAAAAAGATATGGTTAATAAAATGTAGTGAAATAAAGTAATCAATCTGTCAAATGTCATGACATGTGATGTGTTAATAATATAATGAAAATGCGTCTATTATGCACATACAATTCAAAATTCAATTTCAAAACGAAAAACAAAACAAAATTAATACAGATATTTTGCCAGGCTAATAATGTGTATAATTAATTTATTTACATATGTATTCCTGATTGATAATCAGCTTACCATGGATTAAGGATTATATATAAAATGCCTTATTTGCTACTTTAGGGCCTTTCATCAAAAGCATAAGAAAATAAGAACAAAATAATAAACAGACTTTCCCATTTTTTTTTAGAGGGAAACCATGAAACTTTTGATTCTCAACGTCGTCATGTGTGTGCTCTCCACTCTGTAGGGAAAAATAATAAATAAGCTAGTAGTATAAAAGTATATCTTGAAGTATTTAAAATCCACGAAGAAATAAAACATCCATCTTATTTCATTTATTATTTTATGCCCTCCAAGCATCCTTATTTTCACTTCCTGTATCTTCTCCAGAGATGTGCCCCTCAGCTGGAATAACTCCCACTTCCTGTATCTTCTCCAGAGATGTGCCCCTCAGCTGGAATAACTCCCACTTCCTGTATCTTCTCCAGGGATGTGTCCCGCAACTCTTCCTGTATCTTTTCCAGAGATGTATCCCTCAGTTGGAATAACTCCTACTATCTGTATCTTCTCCAGAGATGTGCCCCTTGACTGGAATAACTCCCACTTCCTGTATCTTCTCCAGAGAATGATGTGTCCCTCGGCTGGAATAACTCCCACTTCCTGTATCCTCTCCAGAGATGTGCCCCTCAGCTGGAATAACTCCCACTTCCTGTATCTTCTCCAGAGGTGTGCCCCTTGGCTGGAATAACTCCCACTTCCTGCATCTTCTCCAGAGATGTGCCTCTTGACTGGAATAACTCCCACTTCCTGTATCTTCTCCAGAGATGTGCCCCTCAATTGGAATAACTCCCACTTCCTGTATCTTCTACAGAGGTGCGCCCATCAGCTGGAATAACTCCCACTATCTGTATCTCCTCTAGAGATGTGCCCCTCAGCTGGAATAATTCCCACTATCTGTATCCTCTCCAGAGGTGTGCCCCTCAGCTGGAATAACTCCCACTATCTGTATCCTCTCCAGAGGTGTGCCCCTCAGCTGGAATAACTCCCACTATCTGTATCTCATCTAGAGGTGTGGCCCTCAGCTGGAATAACTCCCACTATCTGTATCTCCTCTAGAGATGTGCCCCTCAGCTTGAATAACTCCCACTTCCTGTATCTTCTACAGAGGTGTGCCCCTCAGCTGGAATAACTCCCACTTCCTGTATCTCCTCTAGAGATGTGCCCTTCAGCTGGAATAACTCCCACCATCTGTATCTCCTCCAGAGGTGTGCCCCTCAGCTGGAATAACTTCCACTTTCTGTATCTCCTCTAGAGATGTGCCCCTCAGCTGGAATAACTCCCACTTCCTGTATCTCCTCTAGAGATGTGCCCTTCAGCTGGAATAACTCCCACCATCTGTATCTCCTCCAGAGGTGTGCCCCTCAGCTGGAATAACTTCCACTTTCTGTATCTCCTCTAGAGATGTGCCCCTCAGCTGAAATAACTCCCACTTCCTGTATCTCCTCTAGAGATGTGCCCTTCAGCTGGAATAACTCCCACCATCTGTATCTCCTCCAGAGGTGTGCCCCTCAGCTGGAATAACTTCCACTTTCTGTATCTCCTCTAGAGATGTGTCCCTCGGCTGGAATAACTCCCACTATCTGTATCCTCTCCAGAGATGTGCCTGAGCTGGAATAACTCCCACTTCCTGTATCTTCTCCAGAGACATGTCCCTCAACTGGAATAACTCCCACTATCTGTATCTTCTCCAAAGAATGATGTGTCCCTCGGCTGGAATAACTCCCACTAACTGTATCCTCTCCAGAGATGTGCCCCCAGCTGGAACAACTCCCACTATCTGTATCCTCTCCAGAGATGTGCCCCTCAACTGGAATAACTCCCACTATCTGTATCTTCTCCAGAGATGTGTCCCTCAACTGGAATAACTCCCACTTCCTGTATCTTCTCCAGAGATGTGTCCCTCAACTGGAATAACTCCCACTTCCTGTATCTTCTCCAGAGATGTGTCCCTCAACTGGAATAACTCCCACTATCTGTATCTTCTCCAGAGGTGTGTCCCTCAGTTGGAATTACTTCCACTTCCTGTATCTTCTCCAGAGATGTGCCCCTCAGCTGGTAGTGTCGATCATCCAGACCTCTCGCGAGACTTCTCTCAAAGAAGTCAACACGATGGTCTGGAGTAAAGTTTCTTTAAAATGTGTGACATCAAAACGAGGTGTGGACAAAAAACAAATCACCGTCCGCTGATTGGTCAACTTCAGTTTGTTATGGGAATATATGGGAATCACCCCCTATGTCACGAAGGCGTCAAAAATTATGTGATATTACGCGCAATGTTGTGCAATAAAATTACCCCAAACAAAGTCAGCGGATCACAATTAATCTAAAAATTTAAATTTTAAACATCATTTTGTAATTAAGATTATATTATGTTTTTAGAGAAACTATAAAAAACGTTTATTGCATATTTATTAAGGACGTACACACATTCCAGTGGAACTAATGTTGCGCGTAATACAACGTGCATTTTGATGTTGCGATCAAAGTGACGTCACGTCGCAGTCAGTTTTGATGTTTGGCGCCGTCTATCGGTCAAACATTTTAATGAACCACGAGTCCAGGCGCTCGCTAGCGCTCGCAGTCAGCTTGAGTGTGTCTAGATGATAGAGACTACTCAGCTGGAATAACTCCCACTTCCTGTATCTTCTCCAGAGATGTGCCTCTCGACTGGAATAACTCTCTCCAAGAATCATCTCTTGTGAAGCAGCTGGGGAGCAATTAAAATGATAGCTTCCCAAACAACATCTTAAACTCCTCTCCACTTAATGACTGCAGTGTTCAATTGAAAAATAAGATCTCTTTTTGATGGGCTTTTGGCATTGAAAATATAATTGATATTGTAAGAAGATGAATTTTATTGAAACAAGGTGTTCGCATATTTGCTTCCAGAAACTGTTGGCACTCTTGGTTAATGATTTCAGTTGCTAGTTTGGTCCTAAAAATAAAGTGATGTTGTATGTATCTGTTATATATATATATCATGTTCTTCAACACGTCTTGTTGGAAAGTGTAGACTTTGATCCTATGCGTCAAAGGTACTACAATGTTAATACTATGAAAGAGTTATTTGATACTATAGATTTTAGTCTTGTTTTAGATTTCCTAAAGAAATCAGACTATATAAATCATTATAATGTGTTCTTATATATATTTACTTGTTTATATACCCGTTGACGGGCATTTGTTGATTTACATATATAGTTTATATTACTACCATATCATCCCTTATTTTTTAATAGTTTTACCTTTATATATTTACATTAATTTTTAATTACTATTTAATTTCTTCATCTTTCATCGGTTTTTGCGCGCAATATGACCTATTTATGTGTCGACGTGCTGTAAAACACCATTCATTCATTTATTCATTCAAGACACTTGTAATAATGCTCTCATAGTGTTAGGGAGTGAAGAAATGTGAAGTGCACTTATATTGTATGCTAAAGGAAAAAAAGAAACACAACTCGGTATTTCCGCTATATGTAATATTTATAGCATAATTTTTCGAGTATATGTGATTTATACTGCACACTCGGGCAGAGAAATCCCAAGATGCTTTGTGAAAAAAGGGTTGCAGCTAGTTAGGGAAAGGACTAAACTACTGTTGTAGACTTTAAAAAAAAAAGTACACTTTGTAGCACGAAATTCCTAAATGTTGAACTTCTTCTTTGGAAATTTGAGCCATTTAATGTAAAGAGATAGCAAACATTTTACATCCTAAGTTTACTCACCTGCTTGGTGTGTTCTATCAGTACTGAAACTCTGAAACGATCATATTGGGTATGTTAAGTGTTGTTTTAGCCGTTTTTCTTTTAAGGAAAAGCTTAATGTAGCGATGTACCATTAAATTAACTGCAGTATGTTATTTTTGAGGGCCTCATGATAGATTGACTAGTTTCAAATGAGTTCTCGTTAAATAAAGTCTTTATTATTATTATTATACATATAGCTGGGGCACTAGAGCAAAACTAAGGAAAGGAGATGAGGCTACCGAGGCTGCTCCTCAAATTCATTTATTAATGGGGATTTTATACATCTTGCCACCGATAATGGATATAGTAATCTTGCTTAGGGATCTTGAAGAAGATAAAATATTCAAAAACATATTTTTTAGAAATATTGAGTAAATGACCAAATACATTATTTCAGAAGGTATTTGAAAATCTTGTAAGCTTGTAAATGTAGTAACTAAAATAAGGAATATATTGGTGGTGGTGTAATGGTGAGCATACATATATTGGTGTTGTAATGGTGAGCATACATATATTGGTGTTGTAATGGTGAGCATACATATATTGGTGTTGTAATGGTGAGCATACATATATTGGTGTTGTAATGGTGAGCATACTTATATTGGTGTTGTAATGGTGAGCATACATATATTGGTGGTGTAATGGTGAGCATACTTATATTTGTGTTGTAATGGTGAGCATACATATATGGGTGGTGTAATGGTGAGCATACATATATTTGTGGTGTAATGGTGAGCATACATATATTGGTGGTGTAATGGTGAGCATACATATATTGGTGGTGTAATGGTGAGCATACATATATTGGTGGTGTAATGGTGAGCATACATATATTGGTGGTGTAATGGTGAGCATACGTATATTGGTGGTGTAATGGTGAGCATACATATATTGGTGGTGTAATGGTGAGCATACATATATTGGTGGTATAATGGTGAGCATACATATATTGGTGGTGTAATGGTGAGCATACATATATTGGTGGTGTAATGGTGAGCATACATATATTGTTGGTGTAATGGTGAGCATACATATATTGTTGGTGTAATGGTGAGCATACATATATTGTTGGTGTAATGGTGAGCATACATATATTGTTGGTGTAATGGTGAGCATACATATATTGGTGATGTAATGGTGAGCATACATATATTGGTGGTGTAATGGTGAGCATACATATATATATATTGGTGGTGTAATGGTGAGCATACATATATTGGTGGTGTAATGGTGAGCATACATATATTGGTGGTGTAATGGTGAGCATACATATATTGGTGGTGTAATGGTGAGCATACATATATTGGTGGTGTAATGGTGAGCATTATTGTAATGATTGCCTGAAAGCAAGAGGGCTGTGCTTCAATTCCCGGCCAATTTTTGAAATGACAATATTGTGGATATCAAACAATGAGATGTAGTTTATATGAATTGGTCAATCAGTTTAATAGCTGTGGGCTTTTTGAAATAATTTTAAAGTGCCCACCCACATCCACTAAACTCTTGAAGTTGTCCAATCAAAGCATCACAATTTATCACGTGACATACCTTCTTATATTTGACCTTACACGTTATTAAATTAAGCAGGAGTAAATTAATAATAGCATTGCCTACATCATCATTATCATCATATTTCTTCTTCTTCTTATTCTTCTTCTTCTACTTCTTCTTTGTCTTCATCTCTATCATCATCATGTTCATCATCATCACCATCTTATCATCATCACCATCTTTTCATCATCATCACTAATCAGCATCCCTATCATCATTATCATCATCATGTTCATCATCATCACCATCTTATCATCATCATCATTAATCAATATCCATATCATTTTCATCATCATTTTCATCATCATCACCATCTTTTCATCATCATCAACATCATCACCACTAATCACCATCCCTATTTTCATCATCATCATCATCATCATTTTCATCATCATTTTCATCATCATTTTCATCATCTTTTCATCATCATTACCATCATCATCACTAATCAACATCCCTATCATCATTTTCATCATCATCATCATCAAAATCCATATTTATTATCATTATCATCATCATTATCTTTATCTTCATCATCATCACTATTTTACTGATTATTCATCATCACCACTAATCTACATCCCTATTTTCATCATCATCATCATTTTCATCATCATCGTCATCAAAATCCATATTTATTATCATTATCATCATCATCATCATCATCATTATCTTCATCATCATCACTATTTTACTGACTATTCTCCATTCAGTTGTGTGTATATTAGTATAGTATATATTAGTGTTAGCTTCAGTATCGTCTTCTTTCCATAGTCGCGTACGAAATCTTATCACCAATACCATCCTGCACAGTGATGTTTTTTTGCCAAACTTTACTTTCCATATTATTATATTATTATTATTAAGGGCGTATGGTGAAGATTAAACCACCCAGGGAATGTTGCATTAATTATGGGAATTCCCTTTTCAGTGTTCCACGAGTGCCCTATGTAGTTAATTCAGTACACTGTTGGAGGGCATATAATCACATTAATTTGCATATTAGTTCCTATTTATATGATGAAAATTCATTGAAAGTTGCTAATACCTCGAATTAAGTAAATTACATTTCAATAAATTTAAAGAATAAATTTGACACATTTTAATCAGGATATTAGATATGCTGGTGACTGGACAATAGCGATTTTTTGCGGGATTGATCAAATTCGACAAACGTATTCAAATGTCACGCCGGGTCTGTTTTATAGGTTTTTGTACGCATTGCATCTTGGTCTTTTTTTCAAGTTTAGAGAATGGTTAGAACTGCTTTACAGATTTTGTTCAATTGTGAAATCCTGTTAAATTGAACTTTTGAAGAGGTTATAAATTTAGGCTTATAATTGAAGTGTGACTGTTAATTTCATTTTGATTAAATTAATCAATTGATTATTAAATTACAGTCAATTAAAAAAAATTGTAGAGCATTGAATTAATTGATTTTTAATAAAAAAAATAATTAAAAGAAAAAGTGAAATGAGAAGTCTTACAGAAATAATACAAATTAGTTCTTTTGTAATTTATAAAAATTGAAAGTGACATTTGCAAGAGTTGTTCATTATTTGGACCATTCAACAGAGATATAATTATTTCTATAGAGAAGAATAGCCAATACCACATCATTCAACTTACTCATGGGTGTGTGTGGTGGTGGTGGTGGGGGGTGGGTTAGATATAGAGATATAATTATTTCTCTGGAGAACAATAGCCAATACCACATCATTCAACTTACTCATGGGCGTGTGTGGTGGTGGTGGTGGGGGGTGGGTTAGATATAGAGATATAATTATTTCTCTGGAGAAGAATAGCCAATACCACATCATTCAACTTACTCATGGGCGTGTGTGGTGGTGGTGGTGGGGGGTGGGTTAGATATAGAGATATAATTATTTCTCTGGAGAACAATAGCCAATACCACATCATTCAACTTACTCAAGGGTGTGTGTGTGGTGGTGGTGGTGGTGTGTGTTGGGTGGGGGCAGGGGTATGTGTGGGACTCAAACCTAGGTTTGATGAGTGAGAAGTGAAGCGGTAGTAGACATATATAAGACAAGGTTTAACTTTAGCTGAAACTTTATTGTATTTCCTTTCCTGAAACTGACAGAAATGTTTTTGTTTTTAAATAATATTCTATAAGAAATATATAGTTATTCATAATTGTTGGGAGAAGCCCAAGTGACATAAACCAGTTAGCTGCAGCTTCTGGGTTAATCAGATACCTGTATTTATTGGACCATTATTGTGGTAATAATTCTGACACTAAATGCTGAGATTACGGTGACATAGAACTTGCAATATCTCAGTGTTCTTTCATCCATGTTTTGTAAGGCATTATGTGTTATAATGGTTATCTCAATGTTCTTTCATCCTTGTTTTGTAAGGCACTGTGGGGGTGGGGGGGTGGGGGGGGGGGGGGAGTGATCTCACGGCTGTGGGTTCCATCCCTCAGGGGCCTAGGAATCTTTATGAGAGGAAGCTATCCAGCTGGCTTGCAGTCGGCGGTTATACCCAGGTGCTCGCCCGTGCACGAAAATTGCCCGGAGGGGCACCTGGGGTCTTCCTCCAGCAGTGGAAGCTGGAAAGTCGCCATATGACCTTAGCTGTTGGTGCGACTATAAACTCCAATTCAATTCAATTGTAAGGCACTATATGTTATAATGGTTATCTCAATGTTCTTTCATCCTTGTTTTGTAAAGCATTATATGTTGTAATGGTTATCTCAATGTTCTTTCATCCTTGTTTTGTAAAAAATTATATGCTATAATGGTAATCTCCATGTTCTTTCATCCTTGTTTTGTAAGGAATTATATGTTTTAATGTTTCTCAATAGTCTTTCAATGGTTATCTCAGTGTTCTTTCATCCTTGTTTTGTAAATCAGTATATGTTGTAGTGGTTATCTCAATGTTATCTCAATGTTCTTTCAATGGTTATCTCAAAGTTCTTTCATCCTTGTTTTGTAAGGCACTATATGTTATAATGGCCATCTCAATGTTATTTCATCATTGTTTTGTAAAGCAGTATATGTTGTAATCATAGTGGTTATCTCAATGTTCTTTAATGGTTATATTATGCTATAATGGTAATCTCCACGTTCTTTTGTCCTTGTTTTGTAAGGCATTATATGCTATAATGGTTATCTCAATGTTCTTCCATCCTTGTTCTTTAAGGAATTATATGTTATAATGGTCATCTCATTGTTCTTTCACCCTTGTTTTGTAAGACATTATATGTTTTAATGGTTATCTCAATATTCTTTCAATGGTTATCTCAGTGTTCTTTCATCCTTGTTTTGTAAATCAGTATATGTTGTAATGGTTATTTCAGTGTTCTTTCAATGGTTATCTCAGTGTTCTTTCATCCTTGTTTTGTAAGGCACTATATGTTATAATGGCCATCTCATTGTTATTTCATCCTTGTTTTGTAAAGCAGTATATGTTGTAATGGTTATCTCAATGTTCTTTAATGGTTATCTCAGTGTTCTTTCATCCTTGTTTTGTAAGGCACTATATGTTATAATGGTCATCTCAATGTTATTTCATCCTTGTAAAGCATTATATGTTATAATGGTTATCTCAATGTTATTTCATCCTTGTTTTGTAAAGCATTATATGTTATAATGGTTATCTCAATGTTATTTCATCCTTGTAAAGCATTATATGTTATAATGGTTATCTCAATGTTATTTCATCCTTGTTTTGTAAAGCATTATATGTTATAATGGTTATCTCAATGTTTTTCAGCCTTGTTTTGTAATTAAAGCATTATAGTTATGTTGTAATGGCTATTTCAATGACTGATTTTAGGACAATGGCATCACAAAGGTGATTCTTTCATTGAGATATTGCTACCTATTGAAAATGCATGTATGGGCATACATTTACAAAACATGGCGGGGCACGAGCATTGTGCAGGAGAAACTCGGAAACAAATTTTCCTGCCCTGCATGGCCTTTGTATATCTACAACAAAATAAAATGCATCTGCACTAAGACATCATACTTCAAAGTTGAGAAAGTCTTGATATTATCTGTGAGGTCTTAATGAATCTTCCCCATATCATCTTGCACAGTAACTCCAGCAGCAGCAATCAACCCCAGATACAATCACAGTCCTGGTAATATCTCTGACCTGCAATAAAACATAAAACAGAAATAAACATGCAGTTTATCTTGTCAATAACACCAGCTTGATTGCATGGCCCTGCATGGTCAGCCAGGCAATAAATATGGCCGCATGTCCAGCAATCGCCCAAATTGTCCACCATGCACTTGTTTATGAGGGCAGCCTTGTATTAGTTCTGAAGGAAATTGCAGTTTTAACAATCTACTAGCATGCAGTCTTGATTTTATTTGCTTTTGGATCATTTAATTCTGCCTCCCTGATTGGTATCTCCAGAAACTGGACACGATATTAAAACAGAAGAGCAAGTTGCCATTAGACATAGATGAACCATATGTGACAAGCACCATAACTCTGCAATGCAATTCTCCAGTAACTGGACACCATATTAAAACAGAACAGCAAGTTGCCATTAGACATAGATGAACCTTATGTGACAAGAACTATAACACTGCAATGCAATTCTCCAGTAACTGGACACCATATTAAAACAGAACAGCAAGTTGCCATTAGATGATAGATGAACCATATGTGACAAGCACCTTAACTCTGCAATGCAATTCTCTAGAAACTGGACATGCTATTAAAACAGAAGAGCAAGTTGCAATAAGACATAGATGAACCATATGTGACAAGCACCATAACTCTGCAATGCAATTCTCCAGTAACTGGACATGATATTAAAACAGAACAGCAAGTTAATAATAATAATAGACTTTATTTATTGAAGGTAACACATTTAGTTTGTGAACTAATCTTCCATGTGGCCGTCTAATTTACATATTTACACAGGTTTACAATACAAACAAAGGAAGAAAAAGAAAATAAAGTTGACAAATAAATTTGAAACAGACATGCATCATATACATCATATACAAATACTGAAGCTAAAAAGAAAATGCGCACATTTGATATGGTAAATAATTTAGATGGTTCAAGATTATTTCAATTTATGCAGGAGAAAGTGATCTAAAACCCAAGGCTCTACCAGAATGAGAAAAACAGATAATGTATAAGATTTTTTTCATGTTGAATACAATATACACTATTAATGCTGATTTAAAGTAAAAGACATCTATGTCAAAGTATAGTAAGATAGTCATACTCGTAAAGGTTGTTTATTAAGATACTCTTGTTATTATCCCTTTTTCTTTTTTTCTTTTTTTTCTTTTTTTTTTTACATCTAACAATGTCGCAAAGTTTAAGGCACATTTTCATTTTAGACTCATCATAGCAATTACAAAGAATAGCATAAAAAATCAGAATTGCAATTATAAACAATAACACTTTCATACAATGTTCTCCCAAAAACATTAAATAAGAAGTAAATGGAACATTGCTTTTAGATTTAACTGAGGGTAAATTCATTTATTTTTTATGAACTTTATACAATCGTTGTGGAAGGTGCTTAGAGTTTTCGACTGTTTTAGGTCGTTCGGCAGATTATTAGAGGATATATGGAGATAGAAACTCATCCAATTAGCTCGATTCAAAATCGAAATAACCGGTTGTGGGGGTCAGCTTTTGTATGAAACCAACATATTAAAACATAAAAGCAGGTGTTTCAATAGTTGTGTTTTTGGTCTGTTTTTCTTCTAAAAACCTTTAATTATCAACACAATTTTGTATTTAGTTTTGATTTGCATTTTTTTCTTCATAAAAGTAAAGTTTGAAGTATTATATACCGCTATACCCCAGATTCTGGTCAATACACTAATGCTTCTCAAAGAGAAAACTTTACTCGGTTTGAAGTTTCTATGGCTGAGCTAATTGGTCATGTAGCATGTTAGCAGCATTAAATATGCAAGATTTCCATGCCTTTACAATGATCATTGTAGGTTCTTAACCCTTAGTTTCCTATGGGTGACTACAATAGCCTTTGCGTCCATTGTAAACCCTGATCAGCATGCGAGTAACTCGCAGACGGATCAGGGTTTGCAATGTCTGGCTGCTGATCAGTCATTTTCCGCAAAACACCCCTTTGTCAAATAAATGGAATGGTCTTAATTCAAAGAAAGAACAGTCCATTATATATAGCGGGTTAAAGGTGAAACGCCGGTAGTGAATGGCAAATTTACCATAAAGCACAAATGCACTTCATTGAATTCGCCATTTACTAACAGCATTTAAAAACGAAAAATGCTGAAAAAATGCAAATCGATTCTTAAACAAAACCTGAGTGATCGGTGAAGGACATTTTACAACTTATCCCATGTCCTAATATAATATAGCAAGCTACATATCTTTGACTTGCTCAGATTGTTTTTGAGAGGTGCCTGTTTCTCTGGTGTTTATTGTAGACAGTGCCCAGTCAAAGTGATCCTGGACCAGACCAGTAAATATTTAGATGAAGCCACATTTGATAGGATGCTTTATTTACTGGCAATTAATGATTCCCATGCTCTGTAGGGGTTTATTGTCATTTTATGTTTTTCTTGAAGATCTCTATTTATCTTGTCTACTATTATACATGCATGATGTATGCCAGCACCCAGTTATTGGTTTTGTTCTTGCAGATTTGCCATTTTGTACCATTCATACATAGTGCATGCTGTTAAAATACAGTCTAAATGGAACCTTTTTTTGTCAGTTTTACGTATTGTCATTTATCAAATAATTTAAAAGTTTACCAAATCAAATCAAATCTTTTATTGGTCTAAAATCCAACAGTAGTAATATCACCAAAACACACGGACATACACAGTGAAATACAAAGCATGTACAAAATAAGAAGCAAGAAAATAAGTCATATATCTCTCTCCATATTATATGCTGATTTATATTTATAATAACAGTCAATTGTTATCTTATATAAATCCACTCCTGAGGGAGATCATATCTAAATACTACCACATATATAGTGTTACTTCACCAAGTAATTTTATATCCCTAATACTGTCTTTCTAAAATTGAAAAACTCTGAAATAAATGATATACATATATTGTTGATATCATGATCATTACTACCGAGAATAAGGTAAAATTTACTCATCGTCCAACGTTGAAAAATTGGGAATAATAGCAGTTAGTTCTGCAAAGAAATTAGCCCTTACAATATGTAACTGGGAACATGTTATCATAAAATGGTATTCATCCTCAATCCCATTTTTACACATCTTACAAATTCTGTTATTAATATCTATTTTAGTATACCTTCCTTCTTCTATAAAAAGCTTGTGACAGCTTATTCTGAGTTTAACAAGATTAGCAACTTCAAGTTTACCAGATTACATTTTTACAATGACCAACATTTGTCTTGTCTGGTAATGTAATAATGTTTACAACCGTTGGAGAGAAGCAAATACAGTTGAATGTGTTTGTAAGCTGCGTTGAATGTGTTTGTAAGCTGCATTGAATGTGTGTTGAATGTGTTTGTAAGCTGCATTGAATGTGTTTGTAAGCTGCGTTGAATGTGTTTGTAAGCTGCGTTGAATGTGTGTGTAAGCTGCGTTGAATGTGTTTGTAAGCTGCGTCAAATGTGTTTGTAAGCTGCGTCGAATGTGTTTGTAAGCTGTGTTGAATGTGTTTGTGAGCTGCGTCGAATGTGTTTGTGAGCTGAGTCGAATGTGTTTGTGAGCTGCGTTGAATGTGTTTGTGAGCTGCGTTGAATGTGTTTGTGAGCTGCGTTGAATGTGTTTGTGTGCTGCGTTGAATGTGTTTGTGAGCTGCGTTGAATGTGTTTGTGAGCTGCGTTGAATGTGTTTGTGAGCTGCGTTGAATGTGTTTGTAAGTTGAATGTGTTCGTAAGCTGCGTTGAATGTGTTTGTAAGCTGCGTTGAATGTGTGTGTAAGCTGCGTTGAATGTGTTTGTAAGCTGCATTGAATGTGTTTGTAAGCTGCGTTGAATGTGTTTGTAAGCTGCGGTGAATGTGTGTGTAAGCTGCGTTGAATGTGTTTGTAAGCTGCGTTGAATGTGTGTGTAAGCTGCGTTGACTGTGTGTAAGCTGCGTTGAATGTGTTTGTAAGCTGCGTTGAATGTGTTTGTAAGCTGCATTGAATGTGTGTGTAAGCTGCGTTGAATGTGTGTGTAAGCTGCGTTGAATGTGTTTGTAAGCTGCGTTGAATGTGTTTGTAAGCTGTGTTGAATGTGTTTGTAAGCTGTGTTCAATGTGTTTGTAAGCTGCAGCTGTTGTTGCTGTAATTGTGCTTTAACCAAAAAGTATAATTCATAAAAGTCTGTGGCCCCAAGTTGGGTGTAAATTAAACATCTGTATGAAATTTAACATGCATCACACGCTTTATAATGAGATTATTTTGACGTAAGGTGGGTGTTGGTTGTTCCCATGCTCATACTGGAATTGGTGGGCGGTTAATATTACAAGTTTTAGCACACATGTGCTGGAGTACTGCCTATCATCCATCCACAAATTAATATCTTCTGAGAAACAACTTATTAGCCAATTAAAAATATAATTATATGTAAGACCTGGGGTGAAGGCCTTCCAAGTTTATACAAATCAGGTTGATATGCCATTCAAGATGGCCGCCATTACTAAAAATAATTCAAACCTTCTCAGTAACTTTGACAAATTTGAATTTATTTTTCGTGTCGTCTATCCGAAGAAAAAATTATAATAGTATAGAACTATCTACTTCTGTTGAGGTCAATGGTTAAAACTATTTATGCAAGGGAGTGACTATTGACCCTCAGCAGTAAACTATTGACTGAGACCAGTCAGTAGTTTACTGCTGAGGGTCAATAGTCATTTCCGAGGATGAATAGTTTTAACTATTAACTGAAACAGAAGTAGATAGTTGTTTTATTCTGTTGAATCGTATAAACCTCATTGGTTTGCTTACCTTTTGTTTATTTATTTACATGCATGACGTCACGTCGTGGGAAAGCGTAACGTCATTCTCAGACTATTGACCTGCAAAAAAAGACTATTGACCGCAAAACCAGATTGTAACGGATAGGAAACGTTTTAAAGTCAATAGTTCATACTAATGACTTACATGTGACTGCCTTTTAGCCAATGAAAACTATGTATTTAAAATGATAATAGTAATAGTTAGGATGATAGTGGTGGTGGTTGTGTCAGAATCTCACACATAAATTGTCAATTATGTAACTGCAACAGCAAAATAGGATAATTGAGGAAAAGCTTCATTTAAATATTTAATTGCTTTTGACATAACCAGTTGTTAATTTCACAATCACTGATCTAATCATTGTCACCATGTTCAGCATTGTCATCAAAATTGCTGACCATTCTACATCCATTCAAAATTACTGACCATTCTACTTCCATCTGGTCAAGCCAGGCAACTCTACATGAAAACTTGTCACAGTCATGGGTCACTGACTACTACTGACTAGTGGCCAAAGGTCACTGAAGGTCAACATGTTTAAGGTCAAGGATCACAGAGTGACCAGTGAGCAGAGTGTGCCTTTTAACAATGAGCAAGACCATTTGAGACATCTGACCAATAGCTTTAATCAAACTACGTCCATTTAGGAGTCAGTAATTCCACCAAATTGACATTTCCCATAAAGTTTATGATAGCATTGTTACTCAAACATAAAATCTTTGTGAAAATAAAGGGAATGAATTCTGGGGTTTGTTCACCGGACCTGCAGTCAGAATAATGGCTTTTGGCGTAAATTCCCAAAGCAGGTTGATGATATTTGGGATAATTAATTAGCTGTCACTCAAATGGTCACTCATAGATGCCAAATGGTCTGTACTTGACCAAGTCAAAACAAAGGAAGTTGACCACTCCATCAGAGTCAATATTAATATTTTCCTTTCACTTTCAGCATAGTCAGGAGCCTTAATGTAAAGTTCTTGCATTAACAGTTTATTGATTATCAACATCTTTGGGGGGCGTCCGTGGCCGTGTGGTTAGAGTCTCTGACTTGAAATCACTTGCCCCTCACCATTTTGGGTTCGATCCCTCAGGGGCCTAGGAATCTTTGTGTGAGGAAGCTATCCAGCTGAATTGCGGAACGTCGGTGGTTCTACCCAGGTGCCCGCCCGTGCACGAAAATTGCCCGGAGGGACACCTGGGGTCTTTCTCCACCAATGGAAGCTGGAAAGTCGCCATATGACCTTAGCTGTTGGTGCGACTAGGCAAGGCACTTCCCTAAGCCTCGTCCGTCAGATGGGGACTAGGCGGGCCCGTGTATGGGAGTATATCCTCCGAGCATATGAATCTGTTTGATAGTACTTAGAGTCGGGCAGGTTCCCAAATTTCTAAGAATCCTTCCCATGTCTCTGGGGTGGCTCAAAATAACCTAAACAACAATTCAAATCAATTCTTGTTAATTCCTCAAGGCTGTTTTTATCAGTAATACCTAAATCAGTCTGCAGATATATACTCAAACAAACTTATCATGCAACATGATTGATTTTCCTTCTATTTTCAATGTTAACATTGGGTACTATTGGTTGATAAAAAATGCGCTTCAGCTTATGGAATGGCGAGTTGTCCGTCGTCCGTCCATCGTTAACTTTTGTCTCGTTAAGACGATAGGGCCTCCATTTTTCATGCGATCTTTACCAAACTTTACCAGATTGTTAATGTCAATGAAAGCTCGGACAAGTTCGAAAACTAGCCAGATCGGACCAGTAACAGCAGAGTTATGGCCCTTGATTTAGTTAAAAATGCTATATTTTGCCTCGTTAAGATGATAGGGTCTTCAGTTTTTCGTCCGATCTTTACTTAACTTTACCAGATTGTTGTAATCAATGAAAGCTCGGACAAGTTTGAAAACCAGCCATATCGGACTAGTAACGGCGGAGTTGTGGCCCTTGATTTAGTTAAAAATGCTATATTTTGCCTCGTTAAGACAATAGGGCCTTCATTTTTCATCCGATCTTTACCAAACTTGACCAGATTGTTAATATTAATGACAGCTCGGACAAGTTCGAAAACCAGCCAGATCGGACCAGTAACAGGGGAGTTATGGCCCTTGATTTAGTTAAAAATGCTATATTTTGCCTCGTTATTAAGATGATAGTGCCTTCATTTTTCATCCGATCTTTACCAAACTTGACCAGATTGTTAATATTAATGAAAACTCGGACATGTTCGAAAACCAGCCAGATCGGACCAGTAACAGCAGAGTTATGGCCCTTGATTTAGTTAAAAATGCTTTATTTTGCCTCAAGATGTTAGGGCCTTCATTTTTCGTCCGATCTTTACTAAACTTGACCAGATTGTTATATCAATGAATGCTCGGACAAGTTCGAAAACCAGCCTCATCGGACTAGTAACAGCGGAGTTATGGTCCTTGAGTTAGTTAAAAACGCTATATTTCGCCTCGTTAAGATGATAGGGCCTTTATTTTTCATCTGAACTTTACCAAACTTTACTAGATTCTTACTATCAATGAAAGCTGAATCAGTTTGTAAACCAGCCAGATCGGACCAGTTATAGCGAAGATATGGCCCTTGAGGTATTTAAAAATGCTATATTTTGCCTCATTAAGACGATAGGGCCTTCATTTTTCATCTGATCTTTACCAAACTTTACCAGATTGTTAATATAAATGAAAGCTTGGACAGGTTCGAAAACCCGACCAGATTGGACCATTTACATCGGAGTTATGGCCCATGATTTTCTGAAATATGCTATATTTAGGCGTCATTAAGACGAAAGGGCCTTCATTTGGCCGAATTTCAGTGAAATCTTGCAGGGATGATCAGTACCAAGTTGTACATACTGTCACTGTGTTTTAATACACAAACTTTGTCCTGACTAGTTCTCCTGAACCCCTGGCCGGATGAAACCTTTTAGGGATGATCAGTTCCAGGTCTGGTTGTGCAAATCATCGCCGTGTTCCGGTTAAATGATGTTTGGTTGAATTATATTTGGCAGAGTTATGGCTCTTTAAAGGTTTTAATACACAGACTTTGTCTAGATTAGTCTCTTCCAAATTCCTTGGTGGATTTCAACGAATCTTGGCGGGGATGATCAGTACCAAGCCTAGTTGCACCTGTCATTGCCGTGTTCTGGTTGAATGAATTTTGGCAGTGTTATGACCCCTTAAAGATTTTAATACATTAACTTTGTACAGACCAGTCTCCTAAACGTCTGGCTGGATTTCAACGAAACTTGGCAGGGATGATCTGTACCAAGCCTAGTTGTATATGTCATTGCCATGTTCCGGTTGAATGATTTTTGAAAGAGTTATGGCCGCTTATACATAAATTTTATCTTTAGCCAGTAGAGCATCCACAGGCCCTCTTGGGCCTCGTTATTTGTGTTGATGTGATTATTTTATTTCATGTAATGCATAAATGTGAAACAATGTAAGCATGCCGTAATCTGAAGAATTGAGGGGTTTATTTTTTAACAAAACTCAACCATATGAATTCAGTGTAAATGCTGTGGAATTCATTTTGTTTTTTTAATCCTTTACCCGCTAAGCATGACTATAATAGCCTTTGCGTCCATTGTAAACCAAGATCAGCCTTTGAGTAACTCGCAGGCTGATCAGGGTTTACAATGTCTGGCTGCTGATCAGTCTTTTCCCTAAAACACCCCTTGTCACATAAATGGAATGGTCTCAATTCAAAGAAAAAACAGTCCATTATGTGTTGAAAATGACGTAAAACACCATACAAACAAACAAACCATTATGTATACGTAGGGGGTTAAATAAAACTTGAAATGCTGGGTCCTAACATTGGCTAAATGAAAACGTTATTTTCTTCTTTCAGAATGTTAGTTAAAATCGTTCACAAATATTGACAATATCACAAATATTGACAAAATTGTACACAACAATACCGTAATTTACAACCAACAATACCGTATATTTACAATCAACAATACCGTATATTTACAATCAACAATACCATATATTTACAATCAACAATACCATATAAAATTATTTACATTGAAAACAGAAGGAAAATCGGATGTGCTGCGGTAAGTTTTGTCGAGTATATATTTTTAAAAAAATGAAATTAGTCAGGCAGTTAAATATAAGGTATAGCAGTAATAGCCTGTCTTTTCTGTTTTAATTATAGCCAGGTTATAGGAAAAAATATTCTAAGATAAAAAAAAAACACACCACCATTTTGAATGTACAAATTATGCATACTGGTTCCATAAGCATAACTTAATTTATTTTAAGCACACGGTTCCCTGTAAACATTTCCAATGAAGAAAAAACACCCATTACCAATGTCTAAATGTCCCCACAAATAAAAACATAACGATAATAATATATTAAAATTATAAAAGCGGTATGTTTGTTACGCTGTTCAGTATATTAGTTATAGGAAGAATGTGGTGATATTAATTATTAGCCGTTCGCAGGTGCTTGGTATGTCGGGTATTGACATATAAGTACATATTGCTACTTTATAATCATAAAAGCTATTTTCTCAATGAGTATACGAGTTTTAAAGACCCAAAAGATAAAGGAAAAAGCCAAATGCCCTATCATTAATAGTCCCCTTAATCCCCGGCTGACGTCTACCACTGCAAATCACCGTAAATCGCCGTCGTCCAAATACAGAATGATCTCTTCTGTAATCAATTGTTAACCAAAGTCAAACAAAGTCACTGGCTTGAGATCTATACAAGGAATAAACTGTTTGGAAGGTAAACATTATATCCGAATTTTATAAAAATTAATTATTGGAAATGTGATTTTTCATTTGGCCCACTGAAGTGGAGTGTCAAACAAAATGGCCGCTTCAGCTCTTTACAGTGACCTTTAGCATGTCATTTAGTTCCACAGATCGAGGGGTCAACTCATCACTGTTGTATCTTTACTTACATATAGTTGCAACAGTTTCACGTTAACCCTCGCGATGTGTCTGTAGATTGGTAGATGTCCCTCACGATTTGTCTGTAGATTGGTAGATGTCCCTCGCGATGTGTCTGTAGATTGGTAGATGTCCCTTGCGATGTGTCTGTAGATTGGTAGATTTTGCAGAACTGGAAGAATATATCTGATATTGATCATATTATCTCTTCCTTCCCTGGGAGCTGCTATAAATAACCTCAAAATGGTGCATAGATATATTTTAATAATGTAACTATAATTCATCTTGGGTCGACGGGGCAATACCATCTGTGTGTTGTTGTTGTTATGTGTTTTTCTCTTCCTTTTAAAAGGCTGTCGTGGCCCAGTGATAAGTATAATGGACTCGCTGGAACCAGGTTCAAGCTTCTCTAGTGGCACTAAGTTTTGTTAAGTGTGTTCTTGGGTAACACCCTTTCCCTTAGCCTCGTCCGTCAGATGGTGACGTAAACCGGGCGGTCCCTTGTATCGGAACCTTCTCCTCCAAGCATGTTAACCCTTAACCCCCTACATACATATATTGGATTGTTCTTTCTTTGAATTAAGACCATTCCATTTATGTAACAAAGGGGGTGTTTTGGGGGAAATGACTGATCAGCAGCCAGACATTGTAAAGTCTGATCAGTGTGCGAGTTACTCGCAGGCTGATGATCTTCTGGGGTGGCTCTAAATGACTTATAATGTGTTGATAAGTCAGCCATTAAACAAAACTGTTTATCAAAAGTCTATCCAGGTGTTCAGGTCATATAAAAATGTACTATATGTGCCGATTAAAAGTAAAGATTTTTTAATGGGTTCTTAAAATGTTTTGTGATTGAATATGCGTACACTGAATTATGAGTTGTAACTCTTGATTTGACCCTCCAGTTTTAGGGTCTAGTCTGGCTGTTTAAAGCCGTTTAAATTGTGTCTATAAAATTTGGATTCTCAAAACATGTACCGTAAGTTATATATATTTATATATATCTACCTCTTCATCTGTAGGTTGTACCGTAAGTTATATATCTACCTCGTCATCTGTAGGTTGTACCGTAAGTTATATATATACCTCGTCATCTGTAGGTTGTACCTTAAGTTATATATCTACCTCGTCATCTGTAGGTTGTACCGTAAGTTATATATATACCTCGTCATCTGTAGGTTGTACCGTAAGATATATCTACCTCGTCATCTGTAGGTTGTACCATAAGTTATATATATACCTCATCATCTGTAGGTTGTACCGTAAGTTATATATATACCTCGTCATCTGTAGGTTGTACCTTAAGTTATATATTTACCTCGTCATCTGTAGGTTGTACCGTAAGTTATATATATACCTCGTCATCTGTAGGTTGTACCTTAAGTTATATATTTACCTCGTCATCTGTAGGTTGTACCGTAAGTTATATATATACCTCATCATCTGTAGGTTGTACCCTAAGTTATATATATACCTCGTCATCTGTAGGTTGTACCTTAAGTTATATATCTACCTCGTCATCTGTAGGTTGTACCGTAAGTTATATATATACCTCGTCATCAGTAGGTTGTACCGTAAGTTATATATCTACCTCGTCATCTGTAGGTTGTACCGTAAGTTATATATATACCTCGTCATCTGTAGGTTTAGAAACGGTATACATATTTTGTAAAATTTGGCTGTTGTTGCCGGGATAGGAACTTTAAACAAGATTCAGTTCCTCTTCCTTTTTCTCTGATCATCTTTTAATGTAGTTTTGGATACCAATCTTTTAATGTAGTTTTGGATACCACTCTTTTAATGTAGTTTTGGATACCAGTCTTTTAATGTAGTTTTGGATACCAATCTTTTAATGTAGTTTTGGATACCAATCTTTTAATGTAGTTTTGGATACCAATCTTTTAATGTAGTTTTGGATACCAGTCTTTTAATGTAGTTTTGGATACCAGTTTTAATCATGAGCTGATGTCTAAGTTGCTGTAAATTACTGTTTAAATGCCCATCTGTTATTTATTGTAAATTTATTCTGTTGACAGGGACGGTCAAATAATTTGGGAAATTATAATCAGTTTAATTTACATCTATTCAGATTGCGCTTGACAACGCCATGGCGATTGTGATCCTCAGAACTCCCTATGACGATTGTGATCCTCAAAAATCCCTACGACGATTGTGATCCTCAGAAATCCCTACAACGCCATGGTGATTGTGATCCTCAGAAGTCCCTGCAATGCCATGGCGATTGTGATCCTCAGAAATCCCTACAACACCGTGGCGATTGTGATCCTCAGAAATCCCTGCAACGCCATGGCGATTGTGATCCTCAGATATCCCTACAATGCCATGGCGATTGTGATCCTCAGATATCCCTTTAATGCCATGGCGATTGTGATCCTCAGAAGTCCCTGCAACGCCATGGGGATTGTGATCCTCAGAAATCCCTGCAATGCCATGGTGATTGTGATCCTCAGATATCCCTACAATGCCATGGTGATTGTGATCATCAGATATCCCTACAATGCCATGGCGATTGTGATCCTCAGAAATCCCTGCAACGCCATGGCGATTGTGATCCTCAGAAATCCCTGCAATGCCATGGCGATTTTGATCCTCAGAAGTCCCTACAACGCCATGGCGATTGTGATCCCAAGAAAGGCCCTGCAACACCATGGCGATTGTGATCCTCAGATATCCCTACAATGCCATGGCGATTGCGATCCTCAGATATCCCTACAATGCCATGGCGATTGTGATCCTCAGAAGTCCCTGCAACACCATGGTGATTGTGATCCTCAGATATCCCTACAATGCCATGGCGATTGTGATCCTCAGATATCCCTACAACACCGTGGCGATTGTGATCCTCAGAAATCCCTGCAACGCCATGGCGATTGTGATCCTCAGATATCCCTACAATGCCATGGCGATTGTGCTCCTCAGATATCCCTACTTTACATGAAAGTCTCCAAGCTTCTGTGTGAGAGTTGAGAGAGTATGGCAGTATGGGAAATTATAATTATCATGTAATCTACTGTAATACCAAGTTTTTCTGTATAATAAAGGAGCAACACAAAACATGTTTTTTCCCATTTTGATCCTACCATTGACCCGTTCTCTGGTACTCTTGTTTTATGGTTTAAATTTGATTTACAGAAGTGGAATTTGTTTGTTCTGTTGGGAAACTATGAGTGTTTTATCCAGGAAGCAGTCCCCTGACAGGGAAACAAATCTCTACATTGGACGTCTGGCATGTATGGCCTTATAGAGCTTGAGAACAGTGGCGTCCTAGCAATAGTATAAGTGATAGTTGTAGAAAAATAGTTGCCACACAAATAATAGTAATTGTAGTAGAAGCAGTAGAACTAGAAGCATCAGCAGCAGCAGTAGTAGTTACAGTAGCAGCAGCAGTAGTAGCAGCAGTAGTAGTTACAGTAGCAGCAGCAGAAGTAGTAGTAACAGTAGCAGTAGTAGTAGTAGTAGTAATGGTAGTAGTAGTAGTAACAACAGCAGCAGTAGTAGTAGTAACAGTACTAGCAGCAGTAGTAGAAGCAGCAGTAGTAGCAGCAGTAGTAGCAGCAGTAGAGGTAGCAACCCTGTAAAGTCTGCCTTGCAACTTGTGGTGATATTTAAATAATGTAAACATTTGACAGCATCCCATTATATTTAACTGTACCTTCAATAATTGTGTTGCAAACCAGTGCACTGAAATATCTTTGAACCATCTGTCAAATTTACACAATGTCAATTTTGCTTTTTAACATCTTTTTAAAATTGAACAAAATAAAACCTGATTGCCTTTTATATCAAAGGATTACACTTCTCGCTCTCTTAAATACCCACACAAAAAACCTGCCTCGTGAACAAGATAAGATTTTCACTACAATCTGATATGATACCAGCACACTCCACCACCAGTAGTAAATTATTCATATCTAACATCGTAAATACACACGGCAAGCATTTATCCAATCAGTTTAAACGAGTGCTGGTCACATGACCCTGATTGACAGCCAATTAGTGCTTTTAGGGGCGGTCCATAACACTGAGCTCTTTCAGTCATGTGGAAAGAAGAAAATACCGTTTTTTTTTGTACATTTCGCTTCACAAGTTGTAGATTGTATATGATAGTGTTTTGATAATTGGATTTTATTGTTTATGAATTGATTGGGGAATTGGAGAATACATATTTTGACAACATTAAGAATTTTGAACAATTTCTCTGGTGAAAGTTGGATTTTGAGTAAAGGTAAGTAAAAATGATTTTTTTATATTGATTTTTTTACCTGCCTTCTGATGCTTGCAGGTTAACATTTCTATTATTCCACCTCGCACACTTGTCACTGTGCGATGATGTCTATATTTGGAAGAAATATATTTAATTATATACCTTGTCGTAGATGGGTGTTGTCAGTAATCAATAGCAAGGAGGTATGTGAAATAGTTTTGTGTAACTATTTTATTACTATCATATTTACAGGATATTATTTCTCCCCATCATCTTCAGTATTTCATCCTTATATGTCTGATATTCCATCGCTGGTGGCTTTATGCATGGACAGGGTGGTCTGTGTGGAACAGGACAGTGTTAGCCTATATGACGTGTTAGGAGTCTAGATTTAATCTTAACATACACCATTATTATTACAGTGTCAATGTTACTTCTCTCTAGTAGATTTAATAATTTATAAAAAATAATTCCGAATAAATAATCTTTAATAATAATAATAAAAACCCTACTAATACTGCTGCTGCTGGATTTTCTGAAAAGCTTGTTTTAAAAAAGAAATCATATAGATGTTCGAAAGGCCAGTTTAATTTTTGTGGTTTGGCATAGACACATTATTTGATTACCATAATTATTTCCCCATTTCCACTTATGAGAGCACCTCCTCTAGTAGTAGCTTCTACACCCACACCCACCCCAACCACCCCACTCTTCTTAAAAAAATAAAACCAAAAATTCTTCAAACTCAATAATAATAATAATAATAATAATAAAATGTCATATTTCTTCTCTTTTTTTTGACACCCAAGTTGTTGTGAAATAAATGTTTGACATTAAAATAAATGTGCAGCTCGCTTGATTAAGACCTATCTGTTGTCGCCCCATCACTCATTAATCAGATGACTCATGTGACACCAAGATGCTCACATGTCAATGAAACCATTGTTTTAGGGTGTGTTAATTAGTATGTAATATTTCATTAATTAGTTTACATTACCTGCTAATGATTATAATATGATTTTCGTGACCTGTTTCAAGATATATATATTGTTTTGATTTGCATAAATGCCATAAATGACTTCCACTTTAAAATTGATAGTGGTTGTGATAAGTTTAGATTGACAATTAGTGTTAATTGGTAAAGGTGAAATGTTAATTAAATGATAATTATCCAGGAACATCTTGGGATCAGAGTTAGTAATGATGTGGAGTATTAAAACGTGTCAAGTTTTGTGAAATATATCCTTTAACTTTTACCAATGAGATGAATAGAAAAACTAAAAGGAGGAATTAAAAGAGATTTTAATTTTAATTCATTTGTTTAACAGCTCATCAAAATATTATTTATGTTATTAGAGGCGTCTAAGAAACGGGTACATTTAATCCCTGAAATCGTCCCCTTATTGTCAAGGTAACTCTAGTTCTTTAAAATGCCTGGAGTTCAGATTCCGGTATAGATTGGTCGGTTAAATGATGTTTTACGTCATTTTCAGCACATTTTTAGGCCATATATATCGGCGATTTTTTAGTGGTGGACAACGCATTTGTTCCTGGGTAGAACAACTGTATACCTCCCGCCATCCGTAAGAATCGACACTAACTCACAAGTTGAACTCCCAGTGGGATTCAACCCACAGCAGTCAAACGCAGCATCTTTACCATCACGGTCACTGATGCACATGTATATATAGGTCACATCCCGAGATAAGGGCCCCTTCCGCTGGATGAAGCAGTTGGGCTTTGTGACCTGCATGCAAGCAGAATACCACTAAAGTTGCTGAGTAATCACACACTTTTCTCGTGTTTTTTATGTTTGTTTTGTTTTTAAAGCACATCCAAGGTAGAGAGGGTAAAGACGCGGAGTTTAAAACCTTCTCGCCTCTCCACTGCAGGTTCGACTGCCACTGGGAGCTTGACTTTTAAGTGAGGAAGTGTCAATTCTTACAACTTTTAAGTGAGGAAGTGTCAATTCTTACAGATGCGGGAGGTGTACAGTACTGGTTCTACCCAGGAATAAGTGGGACATCTGCCTCCACCACTAAAAGTTGACCATCATACTCAGCATAAAAATGATGTTAAAGGAAGTACATCAGGCTTTGGGGGCAAAATTTTATTAATAAAATAAAAAGCTATGCAATTACTAAATTGAATTGTGAAATGGCTCTAAGATATATAGAACATTAACAGGTTCCTATACTACAGCACAATAATTATTAATTATAAATTACAGCCAGTCTTATTAGGCCATGGAGTAATCACCAGGTTATAAATAGCTGTTACACGTGATCACCGCGGCGATATTGACACATGGCGCTCGCTTTGCAAGACGTTGCAATTTTTTTACAGCCAAGTTTAAAGTAGCTATCCCTGGCGCGTAACCAAAATGAGGAAATACCATCTTTGGGTCTTTTATTTTATATTTTTGGTGTAATTTCCTTTGGTTGCTTATAGCTCATTTAGATTATTTTTATCAATTTAATACAGAAATAATGTATTTGAACAATTCTTAAATAACAACCAGTCCTGATGTACTCCCTTTAAACACCATTCATATCAAATCAAATTCCCATGTTTCCTTCTTGTTTTAAAGAAAAATCGTCAATAAATGATAGAAACTAAAGATTCGTAAAATATTTTCTCAAATTCAGATTGTTCCCAGATAGTTAACGATTTAAAACCTTGCCCACATACACTGCTGACACAAAGTTGTGGCAAAAATACAAACATTATTTCAAGCTGACCGAGTGCTTTGGAAATCGTGGTAAATTAGTTCCAAATTAGGCAATTTGTGACAATTATCGTCCTAGTGCCAGTCAGGCCTGCGTGAGTGAGTACATCCAGCCAGTCAACGCCACCAGGTGAAAAGTGACGATAATTATTTCATTGATCACTGACCTTGTAATCAGAATTACGCAAAGACTGTATGTGACTATAGGTGTCATACAACTTGATGTGTTTTCAAAATTGATTTTGTTTTTCTGATAAAATCAAGAAAGGTGAAATTAATATAGACGTGTTAAGCCCATAGGACTATGAACATTGATTTAAAAAATAACATAATTCAAAAAAGAAAATCATTAATTTCAAGGTTCTGTAGAACAGAACTTCTAAATAATACTTATTTAGTTTGTTTGTATGGTGTTTGTTTGAATGGTGTTTTAGGTCATTTTCCACACATGTAAGCTTATATATGACGGTCAAGTTTTTGTGGTGGAGGCAGACCACCCCATTTTTCATGGGTAGAACCAGTACTGTACACCTCCCACCATCCGTAACAGTCGACATGTTCTCACAAGCGAGTTCACAGTGGGATTCGAACCCGCAGTGGTGAGAATACTTAATTAGAAATAATAAGAAGGCACACCAGGCTTCGTGTTAAAGCTAGATACACACAAATCTAGGTGCACACAAAGCTAGATTCACACAAAGCTAGATACACACAAAGGTAAATACACACAAAGCTGGATACACACAAAGATAGATCACACAAAGCTAGATACACACAAAGCTAGGTGCACACAAAGCTAGGTGCACACAAAACTAGATACACACAAAGGTAAATACACACAAAGCTGGATACACACAAAGATAGATCACACAAAGCTAGATACATACAAAGCTAGATACACACAAAGCTAGATACACACAAAGCTAGATACACACAAAGCTAGATAGATACACACAAAGCTGGATACACACAAAGCTAGATTCACACAAAGCTAGATACACACAAAACTAGATTCACACAAAGCTAGATAAACACAAAGCTAGATTCACACAAAGCTAGATACACACAAAGCTAGGTGCACACAAAGCTAGATACACACAAAGCTAGATTCACTCAAAGCTAGATTCACACAAAGCTATGTACACACAAAGCTAGATACACACAAAGCTAGGTGCACACAAAGCTAGCTTTCTCAAAGCTAGATACACACACAGCTAGGTACACACAAAGTCATGTATACACAAAGCTAAATACACACACATACAAAGCTAGGTGCACACAAAGCTAGATACACACAAAGCCAGATACACACAAAGCTAGATACAGACAAAGCTAGATACACACAAAGCTAAATACACACAAAGCTAGGTGCACACAAAGCTTGGAATACACACAGCTAGGTACACACACAGCTAGGTACACCTGAAGCTGGGTACATACAAAGTTATGTATGCACAAAGCTAGGTAAACACAAAGCTAGGTATATTGACAGATGTAAAACTTACATTTACTGAGTTACACCTACCATACTACCACATGTAAATCTTTTGAGTACAACAGTACATTGTTTTACTGGATTTTGAGGCCATTACTTATGTTATGACTGCCCAGTATCATGTTTTTGTAACAAATTGTCCCTGTGTTTCACGTCCATATTGGAAAATGTATTGTACTTACTCATTATTCAATACATTCGTCCTTTTATGTTTCGTCCTAAATGAACATTTAATAAAAATAAAAAAAATAATAATAATGATATGCAGTATTTATATTGGTATATTGATATCTTACGACAACATTACAAATGCAATTACTCAACTTGCTCTAATCCACGAGTGGAAAAAACTTCCCCAAATTCCCTTCCCGGGACCACGGCCGACAAGGGAGCCGCTAATTGGTTACCCATTAACCTCCAGAATCAGAACGAGGCTTACTTCCTATTTTCCACTCGTGCCGATTCCAAATGGATGGTAGGTAAATCGAGTGTCTCAAAGTTTGCTTTTCTCCACTTGTGTTGTGTTTATTAGTTTTATTTTTGTATTTTTATATAGTTTTACATATTTCCTATAATAACAGTTCGTGTTTATTACACGTTTCTGTCTTTCTCCTTTAATAACAGTTCGTGTTTATTACACGTTTCTGTCTTTCTCTTTCTATATTTTAGCGTGTAATGTCAGATGCGAACACGCTACTGCTGGTTGGGGAGTCGGGCCCTAGTCATACTACGGCCCCTCCGGACTCACAAGGCAACCCAACCAAGCAGAAAGTATCCGGCGAGATACTTCCTACAGTTGGAAAGGTCACCCGTACGAAGTTTCGATCTTCTATCGGTGATGTCTCCCAACCCGGCGAGATACTTCCTACAGTTGGAAAGGTCACCCGTACGAAGTTTCGATCTTCTATCGGTGATGTCTCCCAACCCAGCCATACGGAGTACCATACCCCACCCACTGCTGTTCACAGTAACAGACTGGCAGTCAGTCCGGGGGTCCATGGTTACTCAGATAACTCTCTGCCTCGTGGGTACACTGTCGGGCTGCACAACAGTTCTAAATACTCGGCCTCCAGGTCACCCTCCAGAGAGTCGAGACGCAGTGGCCGGTCTAAGAGCAACCGTCATCGGTTGAGTGACATCTCAAGCTCAGGTAATTCTTCTGTTTCAAAAAGTGAATTTTCTGGCTTCTCTAACTCGACCGAACGCCATAGGGGTAGGTCTCCCTACCGGCGTCATAGACACCGGAAGTCCAATAGTCGTTCTCATGGACGACATCATTCTCATAGACGACATCATTCTCATAGACGACATCGTCTTTCTTCCCGTGAACTGGACAACCTCAGGTCACTTTTGAGCTCTCCGGTTTCGCATTCTAAGAGATCCAGGAGCCGCTCTAGGTCTCATTCTAGAGTGGCTACCAAACGGGCTAGACGTTCCCGTTCTAGGGTATCACACCACAGAAGGGATCATTCCCTTAGTAAGTCAGCGTCCGTCGTGGACATATCCCGGGGTAATTCTCCCTCTGGTGCTAGCGTGCTTCAGGATCCACCCCATCCCCCCCTACCTGAGGAGCAGGTTTGTTCGGGGGTTTTATTGGATCCTACCACAGGCTTGTTTAACACGGGACAGAGTGTGGCTTCTGAGCATCCCGATGACTTTTTTCAGGAAGTACCTCCTGTTGATGCAGTTTGGCCTTCCTTTTCTGAACTAATTGGTCTTCTTAAGGCTAGGTTGGGCCCCTCAGTTTGTCCTCCTGTAGTTGCACCTGTCGAATCCTTGGCTGGTACTTCTGCTATGGATTATTTTGATGTACAACCTAACCTTTCTAAACCTGATATTACCTTACCTCAGAGCAAACAGGTTTCTTCCCTACTTTCGACTATTTCTGCAGAAGTGAGAGGCTCGGAAATAGTACCTGGGTCACCACTCCCTCAGTATCCTAAGGCTCTTCCAAAGAATAGGTACTTTACAGGTCAAAAACATTGGCTTGCTAACCGTAAGTTCTATGTACCCCAGGATCCTGTTTTTCCCTTGGATCCTCCCTTGGTAGATTACTCCATTCAGGACATTCTACAACCTCGGACTAGCCTTCCTTCTACTACCTCCATCCCTTTGACAGATGTGGTTACTTGGGACCGCTGGGCACGTTCGGGTGTACAGATCAGTTCCCATACTGATTTGTTTCTGTGTGGTATCCTCTCGATTTTAAGAGACCCCTCTCCTTCACACGAGGACCTTATTGAGCTCCAGCGGTACATCCTATCTACCGCTAGAGCTAACATTGACTCTATGGATGTTTTCCTCAGAATGTCAGAAAGTTTTAGCCTCGTGAGAAGAGATGCTATTCTCAACCGCTCGGTCCTTAACGAGCAGTTGAATTCTAGTCTTAGGGTGCAGCCTATTAATTCTCGCACACTGTTTGGTCCCTCCTTCCCGGAAGTAGTCTCTCATCATAAAGAAGAGGTCAAATATTCTTCCTTCCAGAGGGTTGCGCTTTCTTCTGTTCGCCCTTCTAGACCTCCTCTCAGGTATCCCCCTAGGACCCCTCAAGCTACTGTAAGTAGGGCTCCTATCGCTACTCCAGCACCCTATCGTCCACAAGCTGTGGATTCAAGGGTTCAACCTAAGTGGGTTCCTCCCCCTAAGATTGAGTATAGGAAACAGTCAGGGAATCGTAGTAGGGGTAAGGGTAAAGTATGGGGAAGGGGAAGGGGCTCTCGGCCCTCTGCCCCATAGGGATGCCCGCTCCGGATTTCCCCAGGTTATTTCCGGTTCGGGTCTTCCCTTAGACATAAGGATTCCCAAACCGGAAATACCTACAGGCGGCAGGCTTTCTGCCTTCAGCCATGCCTGGGAAAATATAGCAGATCCTTGGTCACTCTCAGTGGTCCGGGGCGGGTATCTCATTCCTTTTCATGTCCAACCTCCTCTCACACGTCATCCTCCGGCCAGATTCGGTCCTCCACAGGATTCAGAGAAGTTTCTCATCCTGGATCAGGAAATCCAGAATCTCTTGAACTTACAGGCAGTGGAAACGGTTCTTCCCTCCCATTCAAGAAAGGGGTTTTACAGCCGTCTCTTTGTGGTACCCAAACCCTCGGGGGCTTGGAGAACTATCATAGACCTCTCTATACTAAACAAGTTCGTCAAAACCCCACACTTCAAAATGGAAACACTAGCTTCCATTCGGCTAGAACTACAGGAGGGCGACTGGGTTACCTCCCTAGACCTGAAAGATGCTTACTTTCACGTCCTCATCCATCCCTCTTCAAGGAAATACCTTCGGTTTGTCTGGAAGGGGACAACCTATCAGTTTCGAGCTCTACCATTCGGTCTGGCCCCAGCTCCTTATGTGTTCACTCGTCTGATCAAGGTCATTTGCGCCCATGTTCATCGCTTGGGTATTCGACTTCACACTTACCTGGACGATTGGTTACAGCCAGCCCACTCCAGAGATCTGGCTCTGTCGCACTCAAGGCGTCTGCTTTCTATAGTTCTAAATCTAGGTTTTATCCCGAACTGGGAAAAGTCGGATCTAATCCCTTGTCAGTCCTTCATTTTCCTCGGAGCTCGTCTTTCCCTACAAGACTCCCTCGTGGGCCCATCTTTGGACAGAATCCACCACCTACAAGAGTCCCTCAGGGTCCTATTGTTGCAAACATCAGCTTCAGCAAGGGAACTCCATTCCCTTTTGGGTCAGATGGAGTCAATGTCCAAACTTCTCCCACAGGGCAGAGTTCACAAACGCCCTTTACAGTGGGCCTTGAAAGACAGATGGGATCAGGCTACCCAATCCTGGGAATACCAAATCCAGCTAGGCCCTTGGTTCAAGTCGGCAACGCTCCAGTGGTTCGATCCAGTCTTCCTGATGGAAATGGTTCCCCTACACCCTCAAGACCCAGATTTACACCTGTTCACGGACGCCAGCCTTCTTGGCTGGGGAGCCCATTTGGCAGACCTTCAGGCATCGGGCTCCTGGTCCCTTTCCGAAAAGACCTCCCATATCAATCTTTTGGAATTAAAAGCAGTTTTCTTAGCTCTACAGGCTTTTCTGGAGGATATCCGAGGCCACTCAATCATGTTGGCCACAGACAATACCACAGTAGCGGCTTACCTCAACAAGGAGGGGGGATCCCATTCCAGGGATCTCTCAGATTTAGCCATAGAAATCCTCAAGTGGTGTTCCCAGGAAGGAGTCTTCCTGAAAGCACGATTCATCCCAGGGAAACTCAATGTTTTGGCAGATTCTCTATCCCGAAAGAATCAGGTCATTCAAACAGAGTGGAAGCTACACTCTCCAACGTTATCCCAAGTGTTTCGTCTCTGGGACACCCCACATGTGGACCTGTTTGCCACCCGGCTAAACAACCAACTTCCGACGTTCGTCTCCCCAGTTCCAGACCCCTTGGCCTGGGCAGTGGACGCCCTTGCTATACCTTGGCGGGGCCTGTTCGCCTATGCCTTTCCTCCACCTCCTCTCCTGTCCCGAGTACTTCTGAAGGTCCAGCGGGAAGATTGTCTCATCATATTAATAGCCCCACTTTGGACGGGTCATCCATGGTTTACAACTCTCCTATCTCTCATGGTGGCCACACCCCTGAGGTTAGCCCCCAGGCAAGATCTCCTGTGTCAACCTCTGTCACGGCTCCTTCATCCCCGGCCAGAAGTATTCAACCTTCACGCCTTTCTCTTATCCAACGACATCTGCAGGCGGCAGGTTTTTCTGAAAGGGTTGCCCATCGAGTCTGTACCGCTAGAAGGGCCTCCACTAATTCCCTCTACGAGTACAGATGGAAATTCTGGACTGATTGGTGTGTCTCAAGGTCACTGGATCCACTCCATCCCTCTTTGACCTCACTCTCAGATTTCCTTGTATCTTTATTTGAGGACAAATCTCTTTCTCCTTCTTCGGTTAAAGGGTATCGCTCGGCTATTTCTATCACTCTCAAAGAAATTACGGGACATGATTTCTCTGATAGCCCTCTTCTCTCTAACATTATTAAAAGCATAGAGTAAGAGAGACCGGCAGTTACCCATGTTACTCCAAAATGGGACCTTCATCTGGTTCTCAAGACTATCTCAGGGCCTCCTTTCGAACCGCTTGATTCCTGCGGTAGGAAGGAGCTTACTCTCAAGACTATCTTTCTTCTAGCTCTAGCCTCAGGGCGTAGAC